>ML769566.1:0-136326 GCA_009733575.1 Gymnopus androsaceus JB14
GTCAAGAAAAAGAAGATGGCACAGTGAACAAAAAAGAAGACAAAAAGAAGACGGTTGAGAAAAAGAAGACAAAAAGAAGACAGTCAAGAAAAAGAAGATGGCACAGTGAACAAAAAAGAAGACAAAAAGAAGGCGGCGGTGAGGAAAAGAAGACGGTTAAGAAAAAGAAGACGAAAAGAAGATGGCGGTAAAGAAAAGAAGACAAAAAGAAGACAAAAGTAGACGAAAAGTAGACGAAAAGTAGACGGGAAAAGCAAGCTTGCTTTTTGGGTGTAATATGGATAGGAGCACAACTCCCTCGTAACCCATGTGCTTATAGCAACCTAAGCAAGCGGTATAACCGTCAATTAACACGAGCCTACCAATGACTATGAATTCGAGGGTCAATTACTGTCGGCAGCTTGACGAACGCCCTTTAATTATGACAGTAGTATACCTGTTTCCGATAATTCCTGGTCCAGATTGAGCCAGACTCACCAAGAGCTATATTGTTAAGTAGTTTAATTCGCCGGTGGTACTGCGATTCCGAAATTTAAATGACGAGTAGCAAGTATAGCTATTGTACGAATAAGGAACAAGACTGGAATATCGATAACACGAGTCTAGCGATGAATCAGTTGCCACTGGGAAGATAACAACAGTATATAGACATACTCAAGGTCTGACCTCGATCTCGATGGCTGTCTATGTTGATTTATTAACGACAATGGTGATGGAGGCAGTTGTTGCATTCATTATTTATTCATTTATACCAGGAAAGAGTTTGAGCAACTTTAATGGTACAGTGAAATAGATTAGCGGAGGGAACGCGCTCGCTAGATAAACATGTATAAGGAACTGAATCAGTACTTATCATAGTACTAGCATTGAACTAGCAATTATTAGTATTTATTTGTAGCCTTTAGGTCGTCAGTATCGGATCAGTGTCGGGAAAGCTTCCTTGGTCGGAATGGAAGGCCTGCATTAATTTCAGTCTAATGTTGTAAATCGTTTAAACATGAACGGTAGAATAAAGTACGGGGAAGTATTGCTTGCCACTACCAAAAAGTTCCACAACCCATTTGGACTTGGAGGGATAGAGATAAAGTCGTATTCATGTATCAGTTAACGACAGTTCCTAAATCATTGTGTCCACATATCCATCCGATCATCACCCGCTTGCTGAGCCTGTTCAACAAGTGTCATCCTGTCTAGTGATGTATGAATAGTTTATGATTCTCCTATTCCAGGACTCGTGGCTCTTGTATCGGGAACGGGAGTTTGAAGATATAGTATAAGCCTAGACGATACCTTAGGGAGCTGGACGGTGCCGCGATACGATAAATACACACAATCGTCTAGAATCCAGGCCAAGCTATCATCATCTATGGCTGTATGAACCTGTCTGACTGTAGGAGGTGAACGTGAAACGAATTTACCTACTGAATCTTGACTGACTCCCGAGACATGCCTCTTCGCCTCCGGAGCCCGTTCAAGATGTTCTCATACAGCGTAACAGATACAGCCTTTGCTTGGTATGGTTGAAATAAAGCCGTGACGGCACACAGACCAGAGATCTAATGCATGTGCTTGAGGAACCATACCGAAACAATTGACCGCTATTTCATGCAGTGCGTATGAATGAGATTGGATGAATTTGGGAAAGTAGAGCTGAACCATACGAAGGAAGAAGAACTGTACCGGTATGCCAAAAGAGCCTGACCGACTGTAACCGACGAAATTTGATGCAGAAGCTAAGTTACCTGCCACAATTCAGATTCGACGAGTCGAGCTGAAATATACGGAGGATAAAGAAATACCGGTACGCTTGAAGAGCTTGACCGACTTAGGGGTTAGGAGGTAGTCGGATAGTGGTATGTTCTGCGAGTCTTTATGCCCTGGACTAAAGCCTAAGTCGATTCAGTTTTCAGTATACCCAGCTCCCTAGGTCTAAATCCAATAATTCCGGTGACAACTTTGCAGCGATCATCGACTTCTGCCCACACCCAACAATGACGACCGGACCTTAAATCCATCCAAACACAAATACAATGTTCCAGCGCTGATTCACAATGTTTTTGGCATCTACATTGCAATGTACGAGAAAGTCTTGCTTGAAGAGGACTGCCAAGATATTGGCTGGAAACTTCAAGCGTTGACAAACCATTTCTTCTGGACGATTTCGGCACAGTTTTTTGTGGTGCACCTGAAGAATATGTAGTAGACTCAGAAAATATAAAGGTTTCATTCCTAGTGCTGAATCGAGAGAGCTTCTGCCAAAGCCAAAGCAGTTGCGACACTGTCAAATGCAAGAACTACATATTGTAATCACCAAGAAGCCCAAATTGCTTACATCGTGTCTGCAGAATATGTCTTAGATCCAGAAAATATAAAGCTTTTCATATTTCTAAATCGACGCGTGCAAGGCTTTTTGAAAACAGCAATAAAGCGTCCAATGATGAGCGCTGACGTTGAGCAAGCTCAACGAGAATAGACAAGAATCTTGCTAGTTTAATAAATAGCCAACGTAGATACGCAGCGGAACGTCAATTGTACCTTGAGAGATCCGTGAATTTACACCCTAAGATTTAACCTATCCTCTGAGGCCAGGAGCTTGTGAGCTATGCCTAAATGATTGTAATTTAGTTAGCAATCTATATTAATAATTAAATCCACGCTTGGTTGAGTACTTTCTTTCTTAATCCAAGCCATAGCTTTGGGCATTTTCTTGGAGTCCTCGTGCGATTGAACGAATGTTTTACCTACCCTTCTCCATGTCGCACATGTCTTCTAGCTGAAGGTTGCAAGACAAAGTCATTTCGAAATTCGCTGTCCAGTTATTCATTCCTCAAACTGTGTGGTGGGATCATCATGCAGACTTGATGCTGTAGAAATGTATTACTTGATTTAAAGAAATTACATGTCCATCATAATCTCCGTAGACACCACCACTTTCCCTCACGTTGATGTTGTATCCAGGACTACAATTTAAGACGGCCATTGGACATTCTCCAGCTTCTGTACAATGTTATCCCGCCATTTCTCAAGCTGGGATCTGCAACAGGAAATATCACCATTTGTATTCGATGAAAGCCAACTCAAGCAGTCCTCATAAATACTTTGGACCCCTTGAACTGTTAGTCCAGGTCTGGATTTTCCAAGGACAAGGACAGCATGCAAAGGCAACCGGTCCTTCATATGTCGCCTAAGACGGTGCCAATGGTTATGGTAATGCTCGTCAAGATATTGTTGTGCCTCGAGAAGGGCATTGAGCCACCTTTCGCGATAGATGCCCTACCCGCCCAGTTAAGATATATCCTTCAATAAAGCTCAATATACAAGTCGCTCACCCATTTTAAACAGAGGCGACTAGAAACACCAAGAGACGCTACCTCCTCGATGGACAGGTGAATAAGAAATGGTGCCACAGCAGCAACAAGGACATTGCTATCACGCTTGGCAGCCAGTTCGAGGACTTCATATGGATGCGTAAATGCATGGTTTCTGAGTTTCGAGCATAATGCAAGTCAGAATATGGCAGATGAACGACAACTGCAGTTACTTACCTCGCAAGGTACAACTGGCAGATCTCCATCCCATGATACATTTGATACTTATCAGCAGCTCTTTCAACTTGAATGAGTTCGGTGAAGGATAGAGCAGCAAAGTCAGGAAGTTGAAGTTTAGGATATGCGAAGTGAAGCAACGTTTCGAGCGTTTTGGAGTCCTCCTGCATATCAATCGCCTTATCGGCCTTATGCAATGTAGTGGACGTGAAAGGAAACGCTACATCGGAGACAAACTCCAGATTTTCTTTGTGTGGGCGGAAGAGGACACCATCTGAGGATCGTATGACTAGGTCACCGCTGCAAACTATGGAGAAATAGAGATCTGTTAATAATAATAATCCCAGAAAACCAGATTCATCGGATTAATGTTCGACTTTGAGGACTTACATTGCTTTGATTCCGCTGTATCTTGAGCAGGCATAGCGCTACTTAGAAGAGTTACTCAGGCCACTTACAACAAGATAGAGTGTGGAAGTCTGGAAGAGCGTGTACGTTGCTGTTGCTGGATTGCATTTAGCGCCCATGTCAAATCCTTTGTTCCACATTAATCGCGGATGCATCGTCGGCTCAACTCATAGCAATGAAGATTCCAGACCTCGTCTCGCTACTCAAATTGTTCTTCGTCATCCGTAGCCAAAACCTGGGCAAAATATCGCGAATCCAGGTTTTGCTGCACACCTGGGATTAACACCTAATCCGGATACGATAATTTAGTTCTCGACGGCTTTTCCGCTGAATCATCAAGACATAAATTCGACTTTGGTGCGTACCTCTAGCTATGCTTTTTCAAGGGCGAGAAGCTGGAATTATGACCAAGAAGCCAAAGTACGCCTTCCGTTCTGTTGGCTTCACTCGCTAACTTTCTGCTATTGCAGGCCAACAAATCCTTGGATAACTTTACAACCACAGTGCCAGCTTGAAACCTCGTTCTACCGTTAACGGTCTATATACTCTGAGGCCTTTCAGACCGCAATGCGAGAGCAGAAGCTCTTATTCCGCACAATCTGTAAAGGCCAACTATCCGAACGACGAAGCTGTCGACGATCGAGTTATGGATTGTGGGTTCATCTGCCTTTCTGCTTATCCTCATAAAGCTAATGTTTGTAGCGCGATGTGTACTCCAGTAATACGTCATTTTCTAATTGCAAATATGGCGGATGGAGCTGCTGGTGAATATCGAAGGAAATAAGAGGGCTGAGAGTCAACGATTGGGATGCCTGAGGGTATTTAAACGGTGAGTCGCACTCGTTCTTCCGTTTATTCCTTACTCTCAACAATTTTCAGCTGTCAAAATATGACCGCCGAGTAACCGGCAACAACATCCTTCTTTCCAAGTCTTCCATTGGTCTTCACGCATCCTGCACCTCTGGCTGCTCTCCTCGTAACAACGACGAATCCTGAATACTAAATTCATTCACAAGTTGCTACCAATTTTGCTATGCCACGGTAATCGGAAGGTCTCGACTTTGTCTCGACTACAAAACGAACCCAGAATGAATTCCTTTAATCGCCTAACCAAAGTCGCTTCCCCGCTCCTTCCCCTCGTCCATTCTTCCTCCTTCCATGAGGTCCCATTCCTCAAACCAGCGTACCTATAGACGATAGACACTCAATTCTTCTTCCTCCTCTTCGGAACTATCACCTTGGCAATACTACACGGTCGTGTAGAGCTTGTTGTCGGCATGGTGTGCTATGCGTGAACGACATGATCACGCGACTCTCTCTGAGGAGGAATTTGACCCTGAAAGGAGGATAAAGCTCCAGAACTCAACGAGCTGCATGACTGCGTTTTTCAGTCGCTCTTACAAATGTGACTATGCTCAGCCGGCAGTGCTCACCAAGCGCCTACCTGACATTGGAGACATTACCGTAGCAGAAACCGTAGATGAAGGAGAAGAAGAGAAAGAGAATAACGAGAACGGCGGCGAGAATGTCTGTTTTTTCCTTTGATTGAGAGTGCTACGCGTACTCTAGCCGAAATTACGCCAGAGCTTCTTCCAAAGCATTCCCCTCTGGAAATTCCCGGACTCTCTAATTCAACCCCGCTCTTCTAAATCTGATTCCGTCTCTTCCTTGACTAGTCTCGTCGAACCTGTTCCAGCAGGCAAGAATTTCGGTCATGTTGAGCGAGCTGCTCCGAGTCCAGTCGCCCTCGAGTCACAATCGAGTCTTTTGACGACGTCTACATCTTTCGGTTTTTGGCGTTGACCTCATCCTGGCAGGATGAAGCCAGCTCTCGTTCTTCTCTACTTTGCCCTCTTCTACCAAAGAGTAGAACCGGCTTTCTCTCGATATTCACTCGTATTCAATCTCCAGCTCAGTCAGAGACGGGTTTCGACTTGCTATACGATCGTATATTGTTCTTTGATGCCCAAGAACCCACTTTTAAAACGATGTTGCAGCTCGTGCAGTCTCTGATGATGGTATGTGACGTTCTTGAACTTCTTACTGACTGTTTGACTAATATTGTCTGTCCACAGCTACTTCTACCCCAGAAATGAAGCCAGCTCGACATGCGACCAAGTTCAAGGATTTTTGTATGTTACCCTGCATAATGTGCTGTTCATCCTCATAACCCTCTTCTATAGCGCCACCCCGTTCAATCGGTCATAGTGAACACCGGATGTGGCATGTACGGTGATGAGAAAACGAGAGATCGAGGGCAGCAATTTAGGCGTACGTAGTTCGCTCTACCGTGTCTTGTCTGCGTGACCTACTGTGTAATTTTTCATTTTTCTTTATGGAGTTATCCATGTCATTCACGTTTCGCTCTGCGTATCGTTGGCCACACTTCTGCGTTTTGTTGGCTCTGTATGACATTTACGCGGTCTTCTCCACGTCCTACTTATCTGATTCATAACGCTGGAGAGATGACAGATATGAGTGTGAACGTTGCCATTCCCCGAGCTGCACCAAATGTAATTTCTTCTCTCGCTGAACTATCGATCCAAGTTCTAACTGAAAGATGCACAATCCTTGTACTACTCTTTGGGCGGAGTTATGGACAGGCTTCAACCACGAATCTCTCACGATTCCTCCTCATACACCTCGCTCAGAGTCTTAGGTACAAATGACCGTCTAAGGGATGATGAGGAGCTTCTATCTTGTTGTTGGCGCCCAATTCGAGATGGAGTATCTTGAAGCTCGGATTAAAAAAGTTGGAGCATTGCTGGATGCCCTGGAGGTATAAAATGGCCAGTTCGCTGTCTAACTATGTAGTTCAAGATTGGGTAAAAAAAACTGGGGGATCGTCATCTAGATCGCTCGAGCTGTACCCTTTCTTTGGAATTTCACTCTCAGCTTTCAGTGTAGCTAATCCTAGTACCCCGGATACTAGGTGTATTATCGCTCTCTTGGGTCTTTGAGAATGTAATAGCTCTCGCTGACCTTTCCAAGTGAGTATCCATTGTTGGAGGTGTCTTGCGCGTATTTGTAGCCCGATCTTTTCTGTGAATGAGCATTGAATGGTGTGTGAACGACCGAGTACGACAAGCTTGTGCTGAATTGATAGTACAAGCACTGTGCTTACACGATAGGGAAAAAGTGACAGGAAGGTAGCAAGGGAGAGAGGTATACAGCGGAAATGGGTGAAATGGGATATAGAAATATAACTAGGACGTTGAGTCAACCCAGAAGAAGACTAGCCTGGAAGGACTGGAATGATGGCACGACGCTACCTCTCTCCTTCCCGAATATCCTACTATCATACATTAGCGAACCTATTCACCTCGTTCAGCTACTTCGGCTCCTTCCCTATCTCTTCCGTTACACTGCCATCGCCAATATCGATCTCGGCGAGAAAAGCGCAGTTGCGAGGTTGAAGGCGCAACAATTTTTGAGTAACAAGTACCGATAATCATGACACTGCAAACGCTTGTTAGGTTTGCTGCGCTTTGATTTCTCTGTGTGCCAAGGTAGCTGCTATGTTTTGACAAAAGTGTTTGAATGTGTATCTCTGTCACTGTGTATCATACGACTTCGCTGACGACTCGTGAACAGCGGTTTGCTATGTATCATTGCTCCGCAGTCGCGTCAATGTCACGTAGCTTCTAGGAAAGTTATGATTGATCTGAAGTTCGGTGGCCTAGGAAAATCGGATAGAGGAACGGTACCATAACGATGGTGGTGTTTAGGCAATGCATTAAACTGCATTCACCAAGTTGAGAGCGATTCAGAATGGATGATGGTATCTAAATTTGACGCAAGAGCTCCAAGAAGCAGGGCGGGGTTCCAAATGAAAGAGACGAAGGAAGAAACCCGATTTCGATATTATTGAGTGGATGATGAACTTGACCAACACTTTTGATTTGGAAGAGCGAATTAGGAGCAAGGATTCCGAGCTTGGGGTTTACAAGAGTGGTATTGCGGCAAGAGGAGTGCGGTCTATGGATACATAGCATGCAAAGAGCGAATCGTGGTGAATGTGAAAAGCGTGGAGCCGGGCCGATATTAATCTATTCAATTTACGGCAAGGTCAAAGCTAGTTTTACTGGACTTGGAAACGGCAACGGCAACAACAACATCGGATAAGCATTTAGAGTTTGCAGAAAAAACCGTGAATGATGATCTAAGACATGCTAATAGAGAGTCAATACTCAAATCCGGACTAAATAATAATTTGAGAACCTAGATCGCACTGAACATCAGTCACCGGTGTCGGCCACTCGTTTACTATACTATACGCGTACGCCTAGAGAAATCCTAGAAACGAACCTCTGAGCGATATTTCGAGTCTATATAGCATTGAACCACTCTACTATGGGTTAATAAGGTCCTGACGCAAAGTTCCTGGCGACTTGGACGTGCGGGCTCTAGATCCATTGCCACTTGTCCATCTAACAAGCAGGTCCAGTCTTGGCGGACACTTTGACCTTGACGGATCAAACGATATCGGGATCGACGCCAAGTAACTACACTCTACAATCATGCCCAGTCCCATACTCATCGGGTTCTTTTCAAGTAGATGTTTTCATCTCCGCTGTACGACTACCCAGGCCGGAAGGCGTCCATCCTGTACAGGTATATACGTCCGACATTCGTCCGAGTCGTGGTAGTTATCTGCAGAGCCATTTGACTTCCTTTTAGCTTTCCCACTCGGAAGCGAATAGGGCTTTTGAATTTGCCTTTAAGTTGGCATCTAAGTTGAGCCGTACCGCAACTCTAGTACTAGGGCAGGATTTTGAAAGAATGCATGAAGGTCTGCATGTTGAACGATACCATGTACAGCAATATGGTTCAGTGCACCAATCCGAGTTGCTCAAAGTGAAACTCATCTTTGTTCATCTCCGAGTCGCAAGAAAAACTGACATGAACCTCATACAAACTTTTCCAATTAGTAACAGAGGTGGATTCACCGAGAAGATCGATATCCTTACTTCATGTTTCCTCTCCAAAGTCAATCTCGAATGTGGGTCTGACCAAGGCCTCGATTAAGAGTGAACCTTGTCAGCTGTTGAATTCCTGGCTTACGAATGCGAACCTAAATTGAACTGGTCAACGAGATTACCCGGAAAGCCAGCGCATGATTTGCGAATTGGCACTGCGTCTGCGCCTAAGTGTATTCAGGTACTCGCCACCGGTAAAATTAGTGGAGCACAACTCCCTCGTAATTATAGCAACCTAAGCAAGCGGTATAACCGTCAATTAACACAAGCCTACTGACGAGTATGATTCGAGAGTCAATCACTGTCGGTAGCTTGACGAACGCCTGCAATTACGACAGTAGTATGCCTCTTTCCGATAATTCCTGGTCCAGATTGAACCAGACTCGCCAAGAGCTATATTGTTAAGTAGTTTAATTCGCCGGTGGTATTGCGATTCCGAAATTTAAATGACGAGCTAGTAGGTATAGCCATTACACGAATAAGGAATGCTGGAATATCGATAACACGAGTCTAATGATGAACCAGTTGCCACCGGAAAAATAACAGCATATAGACATACTCGAGACTCTGACTTCGACGTTGATGCTGTCTGTTCATTGATTAATGATAATGGCGATGGGGGCAGTTATTACATTTATTATTTATTCATTAATAGGAAGGAATTTGAGCAACTTTACTGATACAGTGTAAATTAAAATAAATTAGCGGAGGGGATACGCTCGCTAGATAAACAGGTATGAGTAAGGAACTGAACCAGTACTTGTCATAGTACTAGCATTGAACTAACAACTTTTAGTATTGATTTGTAGCCTTTAGGTCCCCAGGATCGGATCAGTGTTGGGAACGGGAGTTTGAAGCTTCCTTAAGCAGGCTTCCTTGGTCTAAAGGGAAGGCATACGTTCATTTCAGTCAAATGTCATAAATCGTTGAAACATGAAAGTATGGAGAAGGATTGCTACCCACTACCAAAAAGGCCTAGCTAGTAAGAATGCAAGATGTGTGGTGCTCCTGAAACGAAAATTATTCGAATGTCTAGCGTAGAAATGTCTGCAACCGTTTCGGACTTGGAGCAGTGGATAGAGATAAAGTCATTCCTTGGTTTTCACATTCTCATGTATCAGTTAATTGCAGCTCCTCCCTTACATCATTGCGCCCACATATCCATCCGACCGTGACTCGTTTGCACTTGCTGATGATCAGTCTTCAAACCTGCTCAACAAGTATTATTCCGTCTAGAAATGAATATGTAGTTGCGATTCACCAAATTATTCCTATTCCAGCACTCGTGGCTCTTGTATCGGGAATGGGAGTTTGACGTGCGCACCAGATTGAGATAACAATACCGTAGGGAATTGGACGGTGCCGCGATAGGATAGATACACACAATCATCCAGATTCCAGGCTTTGACTGTATGAACCTGGAAATTCAAGAATGCAATCTGTCTGGCTGTAGGAGGTGAACGTGAAACGAAATATACCTACTGACTGTTGACTGACTCCCGAGACATGCCTCTTCGCCTCCGCAGCCCGTTCGCATTCGGATATCCTCATACAGCGTAACAGATACAGCCTTGCTCAGACTTTGCTTAGTATGGTTGAAATGAAGCCGTGACGGCGCACAGACCAGAGATCTAATGAATGGAAGTCGGTCTTGAGCTTGAGGAACCATACGGAAATAGTTTGCACGCTTGTTCATGCAGTGCGTACGAATTGAGATTGGATGAACTTGGAGCAGTCGAGCTGAACTATACAGAGGAAGAAGAACTGTACCGGTACGCCTAAAGAGCTTGACCGACTGACCGACTGTAACCGACGCAAAGCCAAGTTGCCGAGCCGAGGCAGTGTACTAGAATCAATCATGAGCGGAAGAACGGACGTCGGGAATCGGGATAGTCGGTGCCTGCGGAGAAATGAGTAATCCAAGACGCGTACCAAACTCCAATCGAAACGAGCCGTTGCTGCAAACGGTACGCGGGGGAGCAGAAGCGAACCGTTCCGCGCCTTGGCCGGAGCTTGAATCTGAGTTTGAAAACGATGAGATCCGGCCGGCACGCTCCCCGAACATTTTTTCTTCCATCATTTGGCGAAACGCCAGCAGCACCGCCAGGTCTACCTTGAACCGAAACAACCTCTTCTTTTCGTTTTTATCTTCATTTCCGAGTACTGTCGACTTATACCGTCGACACTTGGGATTAGGAATACAACTTATACATGTCAGCGTAAGTTTATATCGTTTTTTTGCTGATAATTTTATCGCTAACTGATCTTTTTTTTTTCTAATACTTTTTTCTCTTTTCTGCTGGATCGATATGAATTATTGGGTCAAATATTGGACTGTACAGTGAAGAAAGCCTCCAGGATGTTCCTGAGACTGAGATCGAGTCCAACTGGGACCAGGTCGTAGACAAGTGAGTCGCAACCGCCTTTTATTCTTGCCCACATTCTGACCGAAATCCAGCTTCGACAACATGGAGCTCAAGCCAGAACTTCTCCGAGGTATTTATGCCTATGGGTGAGTCTCTTGCTTCATAAAAATCGAAAAAAAAATCTCATCTCTTCATCATCTCAGTTTCGAGCGCCCGTCTGCTATCCAGCAGCGAGCTATCGTACCCGTTGTCAAAGGTCACGACGTTATCGCGCAGGCCCAGTCCGGTACTGGCAAGACCGCCACGTTCTCCATTTCTATTTTGCAGCAGGTTCGTTTCTTATACCTTATTACCTTCTTTTCTTCGTGTACCTACAACCAGTCCAGCTCGACATGTCCATCAAGGGCACTCAGGCGCTTATTCTTGCTCCTACTCGCGAGCTGGCTCAGCAAATTCAAAAGGTCGTGGTTGCCCTCGGCGACTATATGAACATCGAGTGCCACGCTTGCGTTGGAGGCACCAACGTCCGTGAGGACATGGCCAAGCTCCAGGAGGGTGTACAGGTCGTCGTTGGTACCCCCGGTCGTGTTTACGATATGATCAACCGTCGTGCTCTCAAGTCCGACACTATCAAGATTTTCTGTCTAGATGAAGCTGACGAGATGTTATCTCGTGGGTTCAAGGACCAGATCTATGAAGGTACGCAGTCGCTTTCATTTCCCCGTCAGCTGCTTTGCACTAACCTTTTGCGCCACAATCCAGTGTTCCAGCTTTTACCCCAAGACACTCAGGTCGTGTTGCTCTCTGCCACTATGCCCGCGGATGTGCTCGAGGTGACCAAAAAGTTTATGCGTGACCCTGTTCGTATTCTCGTCAAGAGAGACGAGCTGACCCTCGAAGGTATTAAACAGTTTTACATTGCTGTGGAGAAGGAGGAGTGGAAGCTCGATACGCTATGTGATCTATACGAGACCGTTACGATCACTCAGGCCGTCATCTTCTGCAACACTAGGCGGAAGGTCGACTGGCTCACGGAAAAGATGCACTCCCGTGAGTTCACGGTGTCTGCCATGGTACGAACCTCCTGATCTTCCTTTTGCTCCGGTTCCTTCAACTGACCTCACCTCTCACACAGCACGGAGACATGGAACAGAAACAGCGCGAGGTTCTGATGAAAGAGTTCCGATCTGGGTCCTCGCGTGTACTGATCACCACTGACCTGCTCGCTCGTGGTATCGATGTCCAGCAGGTGTCCTTGGTCATCAACTACGACCTGCCTACCAACCGTGAAAACTATATCCACCGTATCGGCCGTGGTGGTCGTTTCGGACGAAAAGGTGTTGCCATTAATTTTGTAACCACTGACGATGTTAGGATGTTGCGCGATATCGAACGTGAGTACATGGGCTGTCCGTGGAGTTTGAACTTTAAACTAACGCTCTACAATAGAGTTCTACAACACCCAGATTGACGAAATGCCTCTGAACGTTGCGTCAGTCCCATTCATTTTGCTTTACGAGTTTAGGTGCCTTGAGTCTGACGCCATGTTTTTTTCCTCCTCGAACAGGGATCTCATTTGAATTGGGTACTACTCTGTACATTCACAGCGTTCACGATTCTGTTCGATGCCATCAACCATGTGTTCCTTCCTACTCATGTATGTATTCATGATCCTCGACGTCCGGCTCGTGCTCCTTGGACTGTAAAAATTGGGCTATATCCAGCTCTTCTTCTGTTCGCTCTGGCACCTGCCTGAATGATTGATGCTCTTTGCTTTTTGTCTTGTTTTTCTCTCTTTTCCACTTTTCCGTGTTCGTTATTTCTTTGATCTTCGAGACCTTTCGATTACTTAGATGTTGTAGTACTAAGGAACCGAGGAATACATGCAATCGTAACTTGCAATGCACAGAGCGTCGGGCCTCCGACTGGAACAACGAAGCAAACTGTAAATGATTCAGTTGGACGGATGCATTGTTTGCAAATGTGAGATTGTGAGGCTGTCCAAATGATTAAGAGCGCTCCACCTTGTCACCCGCGACGACACTCGCACACCAACACAGCTTCGAGTCGGTAAGGCAGTGGTTCAGGTTCAGATCGGAACTGGCTGTTCTTGTCGTGAGCTGGTTTGTTGTTTTGGACTGATGATTTTTGAGCTGCGTGTCAAGTATTAAAAGGAGTCGATGGATTTTTTGATTGCCACTAAACCCAATCTTGCTAATTCTTCTCCAAGCTCTTTAGCTGCCCGCTGCACACTGCGTTGTGTCGGTGTCGGGCCTTGTTGTCTTGTCGTCCTTGCTGTCAAAAAAACGACTGACTGGTACGGATGTCCTGCGCCCAGGTCGCAATCATGGTTAGTTTCATTAGTTCCCCTTTGCTTTCCCTCCTTCACCGGATCCGGACATGTATTCTGTCCATCATCTTTCTGCCAAAATGGATAAAAAGAACTTATTCTCAATCCGGATTCTTGTTACAGCCCTCTGGCTTTCAACCTCTATCCCTTCATACTCATACGATGGCATATCATAATCGATCTTGGTCACAGGCAAACGCAAGCTCATCCAGCTCTGGTGCCAGCCCTAGTAATACACACTCACATTCACATCTCTCAATACCACCACCCTCTGTGTCCGCCTCCTCCTCATATTCCTCTCGCTATAACCTTCATCCCAGACCCAGTATGTCTCGTGGTGGGGCATCAGAGATCGTCCCAAGAGTATACATCTCCGACCTCTCCTTTGCCGAGAGTTCCTCAGCTCTAGCTACATATCATATCACCCACATCCTTTCCATCCTTCCCGAGACCGTCTCCCCCCCAGACCCTACGATCCTAGGCTACATGCCAATCCGGTTGCAGATAAACGTCGAGGACTTTCCTTTCGCTGAGCTCGCAGCGCATCTACCAACTACCACCGCCTTTATACGGGATGCGCTAAGGGCAAACACGGAAGCGAGGGTTTTGGTACATTGCGCGGAGGGGGTTAGTAGAAGTGTCAGCGTCGTTGCTGCATTCTTGATGGCTCAGTATAGTTGGACCCCAAGCGAAGCTGTGGGGTATGTCAAAGAGAAGAGAAAAGTTGCGAATCCCAACTTCGGATTCGTCAAACAGTTGTATGAATATGGCCGGGAGGGACTGGGCCGGAGAGGTCTCGTTGAAGGGATGTGAACAGACTGGAACAGAGTACAGACAGTGTGAAAATGACAGGGACAGACGCGACGCGCACTGACAGGGTGCAGGGTGGATGGATGGTTTCGGTTTCGCCGACGGGGGAGGTAAGAACTGGATCCGGGGAGCTGGATTGTTGGGTGGCGGAGCAGGTTCGATGAGTAGGTTTGCACCAACGCACACACAAAATCGTTAACCAGTTTAACGGAATAACACTTATTTTTTTCATCTGGGCATGGGATGGTTCGCTTGTTGTTTGGCATGTATAGGACTACTCCTTCTCTTTCTGTCTACTTTCCCCTTTTCTTTTTACATTTTGCATATCATTATCCACTTTTTTTTTCTTCCGGTCTTGTTTTATTTTACATTTCACCTCATCATTCTACCTATGCACTGAACGTATGTCTTTTCATTTTCGGCATACGTTTTAATTATGATATTCACGCAGCCCTTGCCATGCATGCCACTCATGCTTCCACTTCGCTTCTAATTCGTTAATTGCTTTTGTTTTGTTTCATTCGTTCATTGTTCATCTCACCTCATCCGAGAGTCTCATCCATGCATTATTCAAACGTTCATATGTACTTTTACCACATACTGATTCCGATTTCTTACTATCATATCATATACCGGTACCATATTGTACTATCATTTGAATAAAAGCCACTGAAATTACATCGCTTCGGGAGATGGGCGGGACTGGCGCGTTTGATGGAACGCGAAACGTGAACTCGATTTGGGTATAGTGCATGCGTCACCGTGCGTACGAGCAATGTCATATGGCTCTGAGTATCAACGTCTATAAGCAGAGCATGCAGGCTAATTAAAGCTACTGCCCGAGAGCTGACGGTCATTTTTGAGCGCAATGAATGATATAGAAGATCTACATGTGTGTCTGTGTCCCGACTGAAATGCTGCTAAATGGGCATAGGCAAGTCCAGGGTATAAAAAGATGAGCTAAGATCTTCAGCGAGGTGAGCCGGCACCTCAGGCTGGCAGGGGATACAAGGAGCAGGGGACACTTGCGGAAACACGGAGGAGACACCGAAGAAACAATTATGCAGCAGACAGTACTGACATGACGCGGAAAGTTTCGGACGCTGGCACTGACATTCTCGATTACATTCATTCGAATTCATGATCAAGTGGGATGAATTACAGTAAACGAATAATTTCATGAATACCCTTAAGGGTCGATTTTTGGGATGATTACTTTATTTACCTTCTCCGAGTTATCTATTTAATCATAAAAAGTAACAGACGGCCATCCATAGCATGGGTATGTCAGACTCAAACCAAACGTTGAAGAGTGAATTCCTCAACCCTATGTGACGATGTCGACCTGACCTGGAATCTGTCGCTGACTTGTGAGGAATTCGTATCCGACAGTGGTAACCCAGGCTTGTCGAATCCTGTGGCCATGGGCGGGGCGGGTTACAGGTTACATGGCTTTAGGCGGTAGCGGTTTGGACTCAAACACAGCACCGACGCTCATGAGACCTCAGTTTCAGGCCGCGCATACTGTATGAATCAAGTTTGAGACGGGACGAGTAAATATTTCAAGAGCAGTTGGAATTTGAATGTGATACATTTAAGTTTTACTTTACATACATACATAAAGATACTCTCGTACATTCCTAAAATTATGTTGTACAGCGCGCGCCAGTGGGATGTAAGTAGGAGTCGTAGTCGTGTGCCTAGGTAAGACAAAGAAAAAAAAATCTACATGGAAAACCTCGAGAAGAATGATCATGAGCTGCAACACGAAGCCCTAGACTTTGCACTGTCGAGCGACAGGCTATTGTTTTGCGTCGCGGGTTTGGATAGCTTGACACCAGGCGACTGTGGATCGTGAAACCCGAGAGGAAGTCGGGATACCGTACAGCATCAAACACGGGAGGGAGAAGGGAAGAAAGAAAGAGAAAAAAAAGTCAGTTGCAATTACAGATTCGAACGAAGCCATCCCTTACCTGATCATCATCAAATGCACCGCGATGGATTTTCTCGAGTATATCTCTCGCTGCTTGTTCGAAGGCCTGGTCGACATTTAATCCCGACTTTGCGCTAGACTCAACGAACAATAACCCTTCCTCCTTGGCGAACAGCTCTGCTTCTTCGAGGGATACCTGGCGTTTGGGATTCTTGGAGCTCGAAGCAGATACCGTGCGTGTGTGCTCGGACGACTGTTCCGCGTCTTGTTCCGGATCGCACAAATCTACTTTGTTCCCTACTAGGATACAAGTAAGGTGCGGATCGGCATGCTGTCGGACGTCCGCTAGCCATGTCCGTGCGTTAAGGAAGCCTAAGTGGAAGGATCTGAATCAGAAGCTCGAAAGAGGCATGTAAATAGCATGGCAACGATTGCATGGCGAAACCTCTCGAATGAGGCAAAACCAAAGGTTAAACAGCGGAAATAGAAGCACTTACTTTTACGGGATGTTACATCGTACACCAACAAGCAGCCTGCCGCACCACGGTAGTATGAGCGTGTAATGGATCGAAATGACTCTGTGCCCGCAGTGTCCCAGCCTGTATACGGTATACGACACGGTCAGTGACCATGCGACATGACGGCCTAAAGTGAAGCCTTGCAGGTTCGCAAGGGGTTAGCAACGCACATTGTAACTTGACAACCTTGTTTTCCTCGGGGATTGTTATTAGTTTGGAGCCAAATTCGACTCCAAGCTATCGAGAACGCGTAAAGCAATGAGCTAGAGAGAAAATGGATTTAGTGGGGCAGTGAAACACACTGTTGGATCCGGATTTGCAAGGAAGCGCTGGTCAGTTAATCGGATTAAAAGTGATGATTTCCCAACTGCTGCATCGCCTGTAACAATAATGATTTCAGTAAACCTTGTTAATGAGAAACGTATGGTTTACGCACCTGTTATTATAAATTTGAAGACATAATGCCAGCTAATTCCTGCCATGTTGGATTAGAGATGAGAGTTGGAAGAAAGTGAATGAGCGCTGTGGCAACAGTTGGCGATGTCATTATCGACACACGTGATCCCGGAACTATCCGGGGTGAACTCGCTGGCGTCTTCCAAAAACTTGTTCACCATCTACAACAATGAGCGCTGCAACTTGGAGAGGCGTTTTCACGTATGTTTTTTTAAATTAGACATTCTCCTATGTATTGACCGTTATTAGCTTCAACAAATACAGCCAGATTACTGCTGGTGCAGTTAGGAAATCCCTCCAAGAAACTCAGCGTCTGGCTGCGGAGAAGAGAGGTGTCACTGCTGTTAGATACCAAGTTTGGGAGAACGGAAAAGGCGGTGAACAAGTACGTTAATTGTCCTATACTTTACCCAAAAAATCTTTTGCTGAACTCGTCTTTTTTAGGTCACTCTTGACCCATCGCAAATTCAGGATCCAAAGAATAAAACAGCTGCCGTATAATGATGATGATGTAGACTCGGCTTTGGCTTCCTCGGTGTATCGCAATAAACTATTCATTCATCGCGCTTTCCTTGCCTGGCCTTGCTTGTTTGAATTCCCCGCTGCTTTCCTTATTGCCCGACGCAACGAGTCAACCGAAATGAACCAGTTTGCTTGGCCGCAGTACGCATCGCTTCTATACCGAGGAACATTTCTTCATTCAGGCATTGAGTATTGATGGCGGCTTTGCTTTGGTTGAGCGGAGGTTGTTGATGGATGATCGTTCAACTTTCAACTTATTGTGTGTGTGGGGGGGGGGGTGAAAGTCATTCATTCGTTGACATGATACATGATTCAGTTGATTATTGACCACAAACTACCGTCCCCTCTAGATACGTTCTCGTTCGTGCTAGTCGGTCCTAGGCTATCCTATCCGTATCATGGCGGTGCGGTATCGTCGCGACTTGCTGCCCAGTGCCAGTGCCCATGCTTTCCGAGAATCTGCAGACTGCAGTGGGTCTAAGCAAAGTTTTTCCGTCGTGCGGTTGTCTGATCCAGTCGAGGACTTGGTCAGTACGAGTACGAATTCATTCATTCAATTTTTCTATTCACAACAACCATTTAGCGGTTGATTTCCTTGGCTTGCGTCGCCTTTCTCATTCACAGGTCATTACGATTAGTCGTTCTGTGTGCGCAGTTGTATCGCAGTCGCTCTCTTCTAGATATCTTCTTGGAAGTGTAACTGCATTTTATTAATCATGCCTCTTTTTCCAAATTTCAGCAAATCGACCGTCACAACGATTTGTTCGTTGTAGGTCCATAGAGGGGTGAGATATATGCTTTCAACAAGTAATATTATTCATTCCTCTGATGCGTCTCCAGCTAACCATGTTCCCCTGACCATTAATTGAATGCCTGGTCAATACAACATGCAGTTCGTCGACCAAGAATCAACCAAGCTTCCAATGCAAAGCATCTGCCACCGCAAACCATAATTGCATATATATATTGTACAATGCATGCGATACGATTGTCCGGTCATGCTCATGAGCACCTTGACACCCGACCGGTGCCCGAGTTGCATTCAGCTGTTTACACGTGTCTTATGCGTCTTGTAACTCTGCGGACATGGCACATCGCTATTCTTAAGCGGGATGGCATGGCGCATTTTGCTTCCTTTTTCTGAGTAGCTTTCTCAGGTATTGTCAGTCTTGGACATTGTGCACACCTGCGATTAATGCTCTTTGGCGACATGATTCTGGAATGACTGCGATCTCGACGCCGGCTCGTGTTCGGATAACGAGGAGTGGAGAGTCACTGTCCAGAAAAGTTGGATGGCGGAGAGTCGTCATTGTTCCCGCAACGACGCGTGCAAGTTGAAATACACTTATATCCACGCACACGATGTTGTTCTCCCGTCGATGGATCGATGGATGAATAAATGTCCTTCTCATCTTCTGTTCGAAACTAGAGCAAGTTCTCCTCGATGTCGAATACTGATAGACCTGTTTGTAATACACCCTGCGCACCGCGGTACCATAATTTCCATTAAAGGGCTATACTATACGATGATACTTGAAGGCTTGAATTCGATCAAAAGCAAGGTGCAATATTCGACTCGAGGCAAGCTTGAAATGGAACATCAATCATTCTGTTAATCATACAGTCACGGTCGAGTCTCAACATCTGAGGTTCTTCGATGTGGTGTGGTGTGTTCTTTTTCCCTTTTCCTCGGGACTGACAAGTACAATGGGTTTTTTCATAGGATCGTGTCCTGGCACTGGCTCCGCGGACCTCGAGCAAAGTTGAACGTCCATTGTCCAACACCTCTGATCATCACCTCGAGGTAAAGGCTGAGCCTCAGGTTCAATCGTCAATCGTATATGTGCTACTCAAGATTCAGATTCTAGACCGCTGGAGCAATTTCAACTCGGAAGACATCTAAATCTGTATCTCGGCTGCCATGAGGTTGGTAGGGACGAGACAAAAATGCCATAGCTTACTCAGTCGTTTTCACAGCTCCAGTAGATAATAATATCAAGTCACGATGATGCTGAGTAGGTCCGACGCAAGATGAAAGAAGAAATTTTCGAGGGTCCAGATCATCAGGCATCCATCCATCTGGAGGCTGCAAAGCTCCATGGTCTCGAACTAGCAAACGACTTCATTCCTTGAGCGAAACAAACCGTACCCGTACCAGATCAGGTTCAGGTGGCAATTCTTGTCCAGCCTAAAAAGCAGTTCCAAAACCAAGAGAACAAAAACCATACTACGCCATTTCCAGTAAGTCGTATCACCACTGATATCAGATTGGCCACTTACATATATGGAAATACATCGATAGCCTTTCAGCAACCAACAATGCAAATTCATTCCCTCATTCAATTACCGGAGTCTTCGGAGCGGAGGAGCGAGCTCAACTATCTATCCATTGTTCATCTATACATAGCCCGGGAGGCGAGACTCGGGACGTTATCCAGATGTGAACCCGCCAGAAGCTTTGTACTCGGACAGACCTGAATCGAATGAGTATAATGATGAGCTGAAGGCAGATGTAGCTAAATCGGAGTCAATGGTACACGCTGGATCTTGCATGATCTTATCGCTGCCGAAGGGTGATATTTTGCACTGGCCCAGAGTTACCACTGGCAGTACTGTAGCCGTACCCGGATTCCAATTGATCATGAGTGGAGATTGTGGTATCAAGAAAGCTCTCCGATTCGTCTTTCCGCATCATATACTGTTAATTTGTGAGAGAACGTGTTTTCTAGACTGTGTAGTCGTTCAGAGTCAAGTATTGTAGTACTCGCTTTGACCTGCCGTAAGAGGCAAGTGCTTCCGTTTAGGCGCTTTCCTTTTTCCTCCCGACCATCACTGTAACTTTCGGCCTCGAGACTCGATTTCCTTGTTTTATCCGAAACAGTACGCAAGGCCAATGCAAAGCTGTTGCTACCCACACCTTTAGGTAATTCGATGATGATACGTTCAGATTCTTTGTCTACTGTATGTTAGAGCAGATGGCTCCATGTTTTTTTTTGTTCCAGTCATTCACTCACTATAATACTTCAGGCAACGTTCGTAAACTAGATGACCGGGCAAGCGGAAACCCTTCTCCTGATATGATTATTTATACCTAATCGGTATAATCTTACGATCCTTGTATAAAAAAATCAGACGTTATCGTCTCACTATGGTCTCATTTTTCTCTACGACGTCAACCATGGCAACCACCGTCTCAGATGAACAAGCCAGGTTTGAGGGCGCTTGGAGCATCATTCGCAATGAGTTGTTGAGTCATTTCAAGTCTTGTGGGATGCCTGCAGAGGCTCAAGAGTGGTATACGAAGGTTTGCGACCAGGTTCCTCATTCTACGCAGGATAGCTAATACATTCGTTCCATTTCATTGCTGTAGAACTTGGATTACAACGTCACCGGAGGAAAGCTGAATCATGGAATGGCGGTGGTGGATACCATCGAGATTCTCAAAGGTCGGGCATTGACTGATGAGGAGTATTTTCAAGCTGCCGTTTTGGGATGGAGTGTTGAGCTAGTATGTATTCTAAATTGTGTTCTATGATTCGTTCACCTCAACACTACACTTAGCTTCAAGCTTTCTTTGTCGTTGCTGACGACATTATCGATTCTTCGATCACTCGCCGAGGCCAACCATGTTGGTACCGTGTCCCAAAGGTCAACCTGATTGCAGTAAACGATGCACCGATGCTTGAGAGTGCGATATATCGTCTTCTCAAAGTTCACTTCAAGAAAGAGCCCTACTATGTCGACTTAGTGGAACTATTCCACGAAACAACCTACCAAACGTTGATGGGGCAGCTGATAGACGTAATCACTGCACCGGAGGACCAAGTTGATCTGAGCAAGTTTTCGTCCGAAAAGTGAGTCGACGCATTCAACTAACAACCCAATGCTCAAGCGACGTTCAGGCATTCGTTGATCGTCATCTATAAAACTGCATATTACTCCTTCTACCTTCCCGTTGCGCTGGCCATGTTGTTTTGCTGCATCCCCACTTCATATGTCCTTCCGAACCCACAATCGGCGAATCCTACTCCCGTGGCTCCTTATGACCTAGCTAAGGAGATCCTCATTCCTCTTGGGGAGTATTTCCAAATCCAGGACGACTTTCTTGACTTTTCGGGAACTCCCGCTCAAATTGGCAAGAATGGAACAGATATCGTCGATAATAAGTGTTCGTGGTGCATCAACACCGCTCTGTCTATCGCTACTCCAGAGCAGAGGAAGATTCTCGATGAAAACTATGGTGTTAAACCTACGCCCGAAGAAAAACAGAAGATGGTGACTGGGGAAGGAATGAACGAAGAGCAAGGATATCTGGGAGAGGCGGAGAAGCGTGTTACAGCTCTTTTTGAGGAAATGGGACTCCGAGGGATATACGAGGAATACGAGAAAAATGTATACAAGAAATTGTCGGAGAAGATTGATCAGATAGATGAAGGTCTACCTGATCAGGAAGGTGTCTTGAAGAGGGAAGTGTTTAGCAGCTTCATGAGGAAAATCTACCAGAGGCAGAGTTGATTCTTTGTACCGAGTAGGTGGATAGCCTTATAGATGGTCATGCTCTTTGCCTCCGAGTTCTTTCTGGGAATCCAACGATACTGAGTGACACGAAAAGTATCTTTAAACTTTCAGCCCTGCCGTAACGACTATCACGAGACATTTTTTTTCTACAATGATAGCCATCGTTTTCACCTTTCTAGTTTTTAACATGTCATTAATAACATCGAAAATAGCTAAATTGGCACAATTCAGCGCGGCGGACCCGTCCTACACTACACATCTTCATGGTACTTCGATGCCTCCGGTACGATTTTCTGTCTATTCCATGCTATGCGCCCGTTTTTTTCTAACAGGAAATGGAAGCTATAGATGTCCAGCTCGAGAAACTACAGCAAGAAGCGGCGAGAATTGTTCAAAAGCAATGGCAACTGTTACCTGCTTGCAACCAGCTAGTTCCGCTGCATAAACTGTCTCCGAAGTCTTCTACAATTATTGCTGCGAAGCCGACGACATCGTTATTCCTTCGTCGTCTTCTTTCCACCCTGTTGGGTCGCTGTAAGGTCATCTTCCGTCATAGCTTGTGGTATGGCATGTGTCCTCGCATTGGAGGCGAGTAGCCAACAACACCCTGTCTATGGACTGAGATCGAGACAAAGATAGACTAAGGACAATTTCAGTACCACGTACCAATGGCCTTAGACTGGTTCAAACGAAGTGGACCCAGTTGGCATCATTCTTGACACACGGAGCGACAGAGGTCTTGATACCTTCAACGATGACCGAGCCGCCAAGCTCCCTGTCGTACTGGTACTATCCAGCTGTATAGGTCGCCTCTTTCATCGCTGCATCTATATCTCTCTCAGGCTACGGGTGGATGATCTCATCGATCTATTCAACCTTCCCACAGTAGCCGCTCCTCACCATCCGCAGATGGTCCCCAATTCAGTGCTGCTGTTGGCCTTCATATCGGGGATGTCACAACGTTCAACGATTGCCCGAATTTGGAATCTATCTTCGTCGGGACAGACTATCGTGAAAGCCGTCATACGGTTGTTCCTGTGCTGGAGAGCATGTCTACGATGAAGGTACCGGCGGTGGACGAGTTAGTGCTGGAGGTTGATCTGGCTCGAACGGGAAATGCCTATCGGGATATGTTAATTGCATGCAACCCCAGGGATGCATCATGAAGGTGGGAGAAAGTAACGTGGAACCTGAAGTCTAAGATGCGGGTGATCAGGCTGTCGTCAGCTTCACTGACGTATCTCACTCTTGATTTTGCGGACACGTTCGGATTTCCTGAATCTCCTGAAAGGCTCTGTTTTCCTTTCCTGAGAGGGATTAGCATCAGCTATCCGTCGTGGCCTAGGAATGAGTGGATTCTTTCTCATGTATTTCCTATCATGCGGGACTTACAGCTGCGGGAATCGACTCCTTTGACTAGCTTCGTACTCTTCCGCTCGCCAAAATTCCATTACTAGCATGAAATTCAGTGTGAATGCAGAGAAACAGATGAATAACTCTGTACACATTGAACATTGGTTGAATAGATGTTTTATAGGCTTTGTCAACAATAATTCAAACAGATTTTGAGCATTTCACATGGGATATATTTACACCATGAGGCGCATGTTATTAAGAGACATTCGATTCCAGAGGACTCTACATAGGTTAACGATTGTAACGCTCTACTATACTGTTGTCGAATGGGTGGTGTCTACTAAGAACGGATAAGTAATGGACGCTTTGGCCTGCCGTAAGGGCGCGTATCGGTCCGGCGCCGTTCTCCTTTATATTTGTTTCCCATTCACTTGGCGCACTCTTTCGAAGCTTTCAGAAGCTTCGCGTCTTTATTTCATTCATCTTAGCTTTTTTGAAACGTGGGGCATGAGCGTTGAAGATACTCTCAACCTTGTGGTACGCCTTCTTTTTAAGCTTTCATTCCGGATACTCTGATAGTCCTAGCACCATTTTAGTCTTTTGTACCGCATGATGCTCAAATAAAGCCGGTTGCAATTGTTAGTGACTCGAATTCAGCGCACTCTTCTTCATCAATTAGCTCCCAAAATCCTCTCTGAGATCTTTCAGATATATTGCCCCAATTCGGAGGATCTTATATTCCATTGTTGTCGTTATCTTATGCTTTTCGCCTTCCATTTTATACATTGGATGCCAGACTGCAATACATGGCACCGTCTATAGACCTATATGAACATTTTGGACTTTGTCCACGGACACTTCCAACATCACATATCACTGGGGAAAGGACAGTTGGAGAGAGGCGGCTGCCTTCCGGGTGGCATCTCATTCTGAACGGGAAACAAAACGTAGATCTCCAAGCGATCGGAATTATCCAGCACCTCTATGATATTGCTGACCCGTCTCTGGACATTTGAAATCAACGTTGCTGCTCAATCCATATATGGACTTTCAGGATTCCTGCGCCTGGTCCCTTTACTTGAAGATCTAAATCTGTCGGACTGAAATTCAGTTCCATCCATTGGAAGCTAATCTAATGCTTCTGAAATTGAAAGAATTTCGGTCTGAGGCTGAATCGGAATTCTTCCCTGCTGAAATGGTCACGTCTCAACTACTAATAAAGAACATACCTCTAGCTCGAAAGGGAGCAAGGAAAGAAGCGGTGTGCTCTCTGGACATTGCTGAGATTTCCGTCGACAGGCAGGAGCTCCATAGGACTACATTGAAGCCGATGAGGCTGTGGGGTCGCTCTAGCGGACCACTCATCCTGAAAAGTAGGATGCCAGAGTCCAGACGGGGAGACTGGTAGAGTATACGGCCCAGCCCTCCATGGAGCTCCCAGTCGCCCCTCTAGGAATAGTACCCAGTAATAATGTTCATTTGCAACTTGCGCTGCTTATAGTCATCTACCAATGGAAGAGAATAGGCTTACATATGTTTTTCTACGACACGGAATCGGACCAAGATAAAGCTTACGGTACCTCGCCGGCAAGACCCGGTTCTATAGCCGCTCTATTTCTAAATTAGCTATCAGCCGGAGCCGATGCCACCACCTTGAATGACCGCCATCGACGCCCTTTGAACTTGGTTTGCCCAGGACGCTAAACTTTGCCTCAAAAAGACCTTAATTACCGAAAATCACGCGTTTCATCTCAAGTTTCTGCTTAGTTCTCGCCAGTATTACTCTTAGTCCTGAATAACGCCATGAAAATCCCTCTTTCGCCTCCTGTTTGCCATATACAGCACATCGTCATATATCGCACAAGGTATTTCGGCTCAGTGGGAATGGTTGATGTTGGACAGCTGAAGCGAGCTAGACCCTCCGCGCTAGCAAGATCCTCTACAATAGATCCATTCCAAATGGAAGCAACGTGTTTTCTCGCATAACTTGATAAGAGCGCCCTAAGGTAACGGTATATGTAGGCTCTAAATTCACTTGTTATCCTTTCACTCTGACCTCCAATATCTCCCTAGACTCATGAAGTCGTATGATCAAAAGCAAGACCGAATCCGAACGGCCTTTCAAGACTATAGCGACGATGTGGAAATGGACAATATGAACTCGGAGAATAGCAATGGAAAGGGATGGTTGGAGAAGGGGCGCATTCGCGTTCAAGAGGAGGTTGTCCCAGTCGATGCGGAGGACCTTTCATCTTCGAATGAGACTAATGAGCGATCTACAAAGCCCAACACGGCTCCTACGATGACAATCGCGGAACCTCCAGACGGAGGCTTGAGGGCATGGCTGGTAGTGATTGGGGTATGTGTATACTCGCCATATCTAACGCTGCTTTTGCTGAGGCTCGACTACTAGGCCATGTTTGCAATCATTTCGTCGTAAGCTCAAGGTTTACTTGGCCTCTCACCACGACATTTTAAATTTGCCCCATAGCTTTGGATACATTTATTCGTGGGGTGTACGTCGTGTTACCACATTGTGTATTGTTTTTAACCTTTTCATCCAGGTTTTTCAATCTTATTATCAACAAGTGCTTCTCAAGGACAATACTGCGTCCGCAATGTATGTTTTCGATTTTCGGCTCTGATAAACGCTCATCTGAATCCATACTATATTAGTGCTTGGATTGGTTCAACCCAGGTTAGTGCCGTATCCGCTCGTCGTTAACTTATCCACTAATCATAATGCAGAGTGCTCTCAGCCTACTACCCACTATTTTAGCGGGCCGTCTTCTCGATAAAGGGATGCTGAAGATACCATTTTTCGTATCTAGTATCTTTGTCGTTGGTATGACACTGTTGGTTGGCCAATGTACGAAGTACTGGCATTTTTTGCTTTGTCAAGGAATCGTTCTCGGGGTGATTACTCCTGCTTGTCTCTCAACCTTTATCCTTATTACTTGTTGGTCTAGTTCGCCTGCGGAATGATTGTCGGACCCGCTATCAGCATTATTCCACATTGGTTCATGCGGAAGCGAGGGACGGCTGTGGGCTTCATAGCAATTGGGTCTTCCATCGGTGGGATAGTCTTCCCTATTGCGGTGAGGAAGTTGATACCGAGAATTGGGTAAGGTGTTTTCGCTCATTTCTTTACGTTTCTCGCTCGTATTCCATCTTTTGTGCATCTTCGTGGAACTGAATTTTTGTTCATAGGTTTCCGTGGACCATGCGCGTCGTTGCACTCATCCTCCTATTTACACTTGCCATACCTAACCTTACTATGGCGACGCGTCTCCCGCCCAAGGCACATTCCAGTGGATTATTTGACTTTGCGTCGTTCAAGAAACCAACATTCGCTGCATATGGGCTGACGACGTTCTTCGCGTTCCTAGGAATATATACGGGTGAGCAGTCTGTTTGATCACTACGCTGGTGGGCGTTCATAGATACTGTATATTAACTCTTCTTGCTCTATGCACCAAGTATTAACATACATCGACATTTCTGCCGTCTCAGCTGGGATATCCCCGGACTCGTCATTCTATCTAGTAGCTATTGCAAATGCGGGGTCTGGAGTGGGGAGAATAGCTGGAGGGTACTTGACTGATCGAATTGGTATGTGCTTTTCTCCACATCCGGTTTGCCATCTTCTGACTTTCAACTTGGTATTTAATACAGGAGCAATCACCGTCATAGCACCAACGACTTTTTGTACCGGCCTAATCACATTTGCGTGGCCTTTTGCGAAGTCGGAGAAGCAATTCACGGCAATTGCTGCTTTGTATGGGTGTGTCTCTTCAATCGACTCTTTTCGATCTTCATTTGAACTCGATGTTCACTAGATTGCTAAGTGGCGCTTACATTTCTGGGTTCATCGTTCCGGTGTACATGCTTGGCGAGACTGCCGACACTGGACGTCGACTAGGGATGTTTCTCTGTATTGCCGCTGTCGGAGCAGTTTGTGGACCGCCGATTAGTGGAGCTATTTACAAAGCTAGTGGTGGGTTTGAAGGGGTAGGGTTTTATGCGGGCGCCACGACAATTGTAGCGTCGGTGTTGATGGTCGTGTCCAAGCGGCTTGTATTGGGAAAGTTTTGGGGGAAGTATTGAAATTTACATGCATCTTTCTTACTAAAAATGTTCATTCGATTACAGGCCCTGAAATTATTTTAATCAAGTACTATATGTCGGATAGTTTGTACAGAATGAAAACGTGAAACAAGTATCCATGTCCCACACTAGAGAAAGCCGAAACTGTGAGCGCTCCGAAGTCGCTCCCTGTCCCGATCTGTAATACCCCAGCGGGCTCACCAGTACCGCGCCGTGAAATGAAATTCATCAATCTTCCATAGAAATTGTATCTGCCCTGGACCACGCATTCCGAGCCATCCCGTCTCAAACCCGTGAAGTAGGCCCTTTCAATCATCAGGCTATGTTTTACTAAATCTTTTCTCCCAAAGGCTTCTGAGGACGAAGATTGGAGGTAGAAATTGTTGCAAACATTCCTCGAATGTATACAAAACAAGAGTCCAAATTTGAAACCAAGTATGTACACCCGATATGGATACCGAGACCTATTCCAATATTCATATAAAAGGAACCCTCCACTACGAGCTCTAGAGTTATCAGCTACCCTACAGCCTACATTCGAAATCATGTTGCGTTTTTCTAACTTTGGAGCCGTGTTTTCCATCCTCCTCCTCGCGCAAGTGATGGTTGTGCAGGCTTTCCCTGAACCTCGCACTACCGATACTAAGTGTGCGTGTCTTCCCTGCGCTTTTCGGGAGACTACTTATTTCTACGTAACTCTCTTAGGTGGAATCGAAGGCGTAAATTTTTTTTTTTGTATTTTGGACCATGACTGATTGATACCGACATATGCTAGCAGGAACCTTACTGTACGTCCTTTAGTCAGGTTTCAAGCCGCGAATGATACTAACATCCTTCGTGACCGATTTTCAGGTCCTTCTGGATATGTCTGCTGTGGCCCATTCTTTGAGCCGATCGGAGGCGGCACTGCTTTCGGAAGGTGGGTAAACAAGCATACGGTACCTCACTTGACTAATGACAGACAAAAATCCCAGTTGCGTCCGCGAAGACGAGCCTTGTCCATTGTGAATATTCGGCGAAGGAATGCAATCTCTAGCAACGTTGTAGCACTACATAGTTGTATACTTACATACATCACATCCCTACGTACAACAGTAGTACTGGTGGTGCGAATGTTGACGAGAATAATACTTGACATTTCTTGAAAAGTGCGGGCTCGTCCTTATGGCTAGCAGGAGTTTCAGAGTGCTTGTCACACCGGACGCACTGTAACCGGTGTTCAGCACTTGGACCCTGCTGCGTAACAAAGCTTCCTTCCTACCTGTGCCCGGAGAACTTGCCTTCTCCAGAGTCTAAACACCAATTCTCTCCTGTCAAGCTAAGATCAATGGTAGTAAAAATTGAATGACCGGGCAGACTAGTCCCGTGGAGGCGGGAACAAGGTAGAAAGCGAGGGACACTACTAGTTTGGCGGGCTTCGACATTGTCTAGAATTAATTGCTAAAACACTACTCAAAGCTACTCCATAAGTTAATTTTCATTACAAGCCGCGAACCCGTTCACTAAGTCTATAGGAAAAATTGAGCAATGGCTACGTTCTATCCCGATTCCTGGGGCTTGCTACTGTAGTGGAGAGTGGCGTTTCTTGAAGGTTCCATTTTTGCTTCGACGTTCTTAATTACCATAAGTATTCGTATGGTGGTCAAAAGGGTGAAAAAATAAAATAGCACGCGCTCACTAATTATTGCACGCTCCCTCACTAATTATTGCACGCTCCCTCACTAATTATTGCCATGCGCGCTCACACATTAGTTATTGCATTCGCGCTCACTCGCAAAATATTGCGCGCTCACTCACTAAATTATTATTGCTCACACTAATAATTGCATTTGCGCTCACTCACAAAATATTGCGCGCTCACTCACTAAATTATTGCACGCTCACTCACTTAGTATTGTGAGTGCACTAATTCTTATTGCTTGCACACTCAACGTACTCAACTTGTAACTAAATTTCTACATTCAGCACGCCGCGAGATCTAGAGTAGCTACTAGTACCGGGCCGTTCCGAAAGGTCTGAACAGTCATGTGATGACCATACGGAACGGGATCGGAGTGGGCCGTAACCTCTGGTTAGCATCGAAGGTGAATTCCCTGCAGTTTCTTGGATTGGGCATACTCAATGTAGGCAGAGAGTTTAAATGTATGTTTAAAAAGGAAGTTATACCTGTTTAACTTTGTCCACCCAGTCGAGAACCAGATACAAGAGGTTGAATCGTGAGATGAGCATCGGGGAAGGTCAATGAAGGTCAATGTTCGCAGGTCTATACCATATTTCAACCTGGTGGGCTTGGCAGCTGTGAGCGAATGGTCTAGAAGAACATGGTTATGATGATGGTACGGAGGCAAAAGTGCACGTCAGAGTCAGCTGACTGCCATGCTGGCAAACGGCATCATGCGGCTGGGCATTGGTGTGCCACTATGGTGGTCAAAAGGGTGAAAAAATAAAATGGTACGCGCTCACTAATTATTGCACGCTCACTCAGTAATTATCGCGCTCTCCGAACTCCGTAATTATTGCGCTCTCACTCAGTAATTATTGCGCTCTCTGAAATCCGTAATTATTGCGCTCTCACTCAGTAATTATCGCGCTCTCCGAACTCCGTAATTATTGCGCTCTCACTCGGTAATTATTGCGCGTGCTCATATATACTTAACTTCGCCAATAAAACTTGCACGCTCAACTTTTAAGAGTAAAATTTCTATATCCAGCGTGCACGCTGTGAGATCTATAGGTTTAAAGTATGTAGAGCGAAAAGTAGAGCAAGGACCGGGTAATTAGAAGAATGTAATGTGAGCCAAACATCGAGGCTGTAGTGGAAGAACTATTAAAGGAGTCAGTGGATCATAAAGTAGAAGATAACGAGGGCTGTGTAGGCATTGAGTATCAAGGGAAAAAAAGGGAAAGCAGCAACAAAAGTGGGTTGGAGAACTATTAAAGGGGTCAGTGGATCGTAAAGTAGAAGATAGGGCTGTGTAGACATTGAGTATCAAGGAAAGCAAGTGAAAGCGGCGACAAAAATGGGCCAGAGAACTATTAAAGGAGTCAATGGATCGTAAAGTAAAAGATAACGAGGGCTGTACGAGGAAAGCAAAGTGATAGCAGTGACAGAGTTAGAAGCTGAGATTCGCCTTTCCCCAGGTCGAATATTGAAGGGTATAAACACTCCAATCAGGACTCCAACGCTTTGAGGGTCCAGCTTCAGGTGAAGCTACTCGATTGGATGCACTAAGATCTGCTTGAGCACCAATGCGAGCAGAATCCTCTTCATCTACGGTCCCGCCTGGCTCCGATGTAACTGTTTTTAGCGAAGTATCAGTATTGAATAGGACAAGTCATGAAAAGATATCCTCACCGCAATGAGATTGTAGCTTGCGCTTCTTAGGAGGAGGCATTGGGGAAGGACTAGAACTTGCGAGTTGGGTCTGTACCTCAGTTTCGGACTTGTCTGACTCTTCTTCTTCATCAGACTCTACACGACTGCGCTTCCGGATGCGAACAGGTTGAGGATTGTCATCAGTCTCGTTCCCCTGCGAGTCGACCTGCAAATCATCCCAGTCACTAGCACAAAGACCCTCGTTACCCTCCTGAAGAGCAATTTCCTTGCGGAAATGTTCTCGCTCTTCAAAACTAATTTTCTGATGGGAAGCTGAGGCAGTCGCATCAGCATACGGAAAAAAACTCGAACCGCAAATTGTACACTCACTGAGAATTAGGACAGTACCTCGATAGTTTCGTCCGGGCTTTTGTGTACACCGATATACATCATTGCCATCTGGCATTGTAATTCCCGCTAATCGGATAGATGGCCCCTGGCGAGTGCATGTTAAAATAGCAGGGCGGCCTTTGGGATCATCTTCCTCTCGTTTGTGCAATAGTTGAGTGACATGAGGGAGCTTCTCGAAGATATAAGCAGAACATTCTTCCTTGCTCCATTGGGTGTCGAATAGCAAACCCCCATTAGAATCGGTAACCGCAAGGCCTTCTTGTTGATAGCTTGTCAATGTTGACACTGACAATGTCGAAGTCGTCTTTTTGAACTGAGGCGGAAGAGCAAAGAAGCGACCACCAAGATTGACAGCTAGTTCATCCTTGGTCTCAGCTTCCTCTTTCTGGAATAACATAGGACATTATTACTCGGAGAAATTAAGAATAGCTTGAAACACGTACATCTCCGCCAAGAGGGACAATCCCTTCCGGAAGGATTATGATTGACTCTATTCGAAAGGTTGTATCTTTCTTTTTCTACGCACCAGAACTCAGTACAAAGGACATTAAAGCAATAATAATCAATAAATACCTCGTGAGCCCTTCCCTTTCCCTTTCCCTTTGTCTGGCGAGCAGCAGGTACTCGTTTACCACTCACTTTGCGGGTAGGATTACGTCGAATTCCACGGGTAGTTTCGGCCACAGCTGCAGCATAATCTTCATTGTGCTCTGGCTCATCCTCGGGAGCACTGAGAAGCTCGTTCGATGTAAGGCTGTCAACAAGGGCAGTAGCGTTGCCATTGTCTCGAAATGCTCTGAAAGTGTTTAAGGCAGAGCCCAAGCCAGAGGCAGAGGTACTCTCAGCCTCATTCTCATCAGCAGAAAGGTGCTCTTCGGAAGAAGAGTCAGCTGGTGGCGCAAGTGGACCACGCCCCCGAGTACGAATACTAGACTGATGCTCAACCTGCTTCACAGGAGTTTTCTTTAAAGAAACTAGCCTTTTCCCTTTTCCCATGTTGAGTGTGGAGTAAGGACTGTCGAGTAAGGAATGTTAGTGTTGAGAGTTAGCGTCGAGAGAGAAGTTGTGAGAAGTTAGAAGAACGTGGGATTCTTTGTTTTCTTGAAGCCACAATCCAGAATAAACAAATCGTCTGGAATTTGGACAGGGGCTAAATATTGCTCTTAGAATTATTGTTCAATTTTCAAGGAGGAATACTTTAATTCAATCGAGTGCACTATCATTTTCCTCAATCGCCTGGTACAAATATATGTGAAAGGAGATTGCTCTGATGTAAACCGCTAAGCAGAAGTTCCACTCGGACATCAGGTCGAAGGAAATTAGAGGATTGGAAGAGCGTGGTTAGTGGTAGTAATTGATATATTGTGGCCAAAAAGGTTATTATAGCACTAGAAGTCAAATATATATTATATTTGGATATCGGTAGAGTTGATGCGTAGATTCGGAGGTTGTTAGAGAGACTGAGAACAGAAAAAGAGGTATGAGAGTTGAAAGAACCAAGTCTATTGTGCGGAATATATGATCTGATCTAAGGGTACAGGTAGAAGTATCCTAGTATATATAGGGTTGTCGGCCGTGAATGCGAGGCCTGGCAAGGTCCCAAAGCGCTTGCACAGACGCTGCGCAACTGGACCGCAGTCTGCGAAGCAGAAAAGTCTTTGGACTCAAGCGAGAGGGTCGTGTCGTAGGAAGTCGATACGACCCTCATAGCTGTGATATGATATGAATTAGATGATAACAACAAAATGAGGAGACTCAATTGTTGAGGATGAAACTGAGTAGATTTGGACGACAACAGAGGAAGTATACCGTATTGCGCAGGATTTGGGATTCAAAGTGATTGCGGAATTCGTGCCGTAGATTCGTGTAAATAGTGAGCCGAGGATGATTTGGGTGTACGCATCCTTTTCAGGTTACGTGTCGCTAGTGCTGTCGAGATTGGGAGAAAAGGAATCGGAAGAAGGCTTGCGATGTTAGGAAGCACGACACTTCCTAACATATTGAGTTTTAACATGGAGCCTGAGGAGGACATTCCCCCTGACCAGCAGCATTTGATCTTCGCAGGGAAGCAGCTCAAGGACCGCGATGCCCTTTCTGAGCAATATTCAGAAGGAGTCTACCCTCTCCCTGCTATCTCGATTCCAATTCAGGGAATTCCCTACCCCATACCTGCACTTCCGGAGGCTGCCCCAGCGTATGGGAAGACAAGTAGAGGGTAGGGATTAGTAATCCCTTGGCATTGTATCTGCAAGTCCTCCGTCTCCGTGGTGGCTCCAAGTCGTTGTGAATGTTGCTGTCCTTGAGTGTTATATAATGACCTATGTTGATATGTTATGGCTGTATTTTGTATGTTCATGGCTGGTTGTGAATACAGGCTGCATATCAGAAGTCCGAATTGTGGGCCAATGGAGAAGATGAAGCTGCAAGGATTTACGAGAAGAATGGGAGGAGAAAAGATGCAAGCGGAAGTAGGAATGATGGCAGTAGAGGACTGCGAGAGCTATGGAAATGGTCCCTGAAGGCGACGAGTCCAAACAAGGAGAAGCCGCGTGACCGGTTAACGCTCCGAATAACCGATGGCAAACAGCCTGCCGGTTAACGGCAACGCCAAAATCATCTTTCCCTACCTCCACGATCCCCGCCTTCCCAACCACCAATTTCTGACGTCCACGGTCATTCATCTCACAGTCGCTGTTTCGAATATCCTAGAGACGCTACCAAACGGAATTCCCAATATTTCCTCCCGACATTTCCCTCGACAATCGTTTTTACTAAATTCTCGTTTTGTGTCTCGGTCAATAACTCATCTCGATTGAACAGCTCCTTCTACAACGTTCAGCCTACTCGTCTTTTAACTCGAGGGATTCCAACGACGACGCTACCCTCATTTAGGATAGAACCGTCGTCAAGCCACAGCCGCGACTCTGGTCTAACCTACTAGGATGCTTTACGATTCACTTCCTTACTCGTTGAAGGTAGAGATACCGCTATCTCCCTTCCTATACGCGAACATGTCTGCCGAGAACGAGCTCTGTTTCACGTAGACTCGGGTCTTCGTCGTCGCCCTACAAACCATTAATTCCATAGGCCCTGCGCTGAAGCTATTCCAGCCTCTTCGCCCCTCGAAATATTGGTCTCGAGTACTACGGCCACAACACTACTTTCCTCTATTACGACGCCCACTATCGTTTACTCTACGAGCATTACAACTCCCAGTTTACCGTCGAATTTCGTCTACGTTTTGCTTTTGTTATCATACACAACGGTTATTATGACGTGTCGATCTTCCTGAATGACACGTCGTACTGTTCCCTTTTTTGAGAGACAGCCCATGCAAAAGCTGCGCGGACTGCGGCCCCGTCGTATGCTTAGGTTGCGCAGCTCGTTTCACTGCGCGACTATGCCTATGCAGGTCGACAAGAATGGTTAGGATATATTACCTACCTTTCGATACACTATATAAGCTGGGACCTTGCATGTAAAGTCCCCCGATCAGCTATCTTGCAATACTATCAGTTTTCTTCTCCTTCTCTCGGTCTCTCTCTCTATTCTTTTCTTTCGAAACTCCTTGTAAACCCAGCTTCGATCTCGATTCCGCGCGAATCATTATGGTTATTGTTATAACTAAACTTGTTATCTGAACACCACCAACCACATGTATCTATCAAGATACTGAACCACTTAACTCAACACCTAAAGCACGCACTCATTACCTGCGCTGCCCAGCGGTTTCCCGTTAGCGCCCGCCCAGAAACCCAATGTTCCGAACACTTACCAGTAAAACGGTCCGAAAACCAAACCGTACTTCTTTCGAGAAGCAAACGCGACAAGTCCTAACAAACTCAATTACAGTTTTACAGAAGTTGTAAATATATCTTAGGTGTTACGCATCACAATTGGAAGTTTTAGAATGGTTTATATTGTTAAACATGATTACTTTGTTCGTCTATTAGCTGGTTCATTAAATATAATCCCTGGGCCCATTGCACTGACCGAGGCCTCCAGGTTGAATCTGGAAGGGCTATACGAAGTTCTTTCCTTCCACTGAGACCTGTTCGTATAGTACCGAACAATGGATAGCCTGTATCACCCCACTCAGTGGAATGAACACCATATCCTCGAGGTATTGCACCTGAGTTTCGCAGACGATCTAAGGCCTCCGAAAAAATTGCATGCAAGTCGTCATCCTGAAATGGATCTGCATGTTTTGGAGCTTCAATTGGATCCTGATTGAACTCGCTATCATCTTCCTCACCGATCCGGTTTACCAGAGCTGCATAATCCGGAAAATCTTCGAACCCTGATAAATCGGACTCTTCATCACCAATTACACCGTACCACTCCTCAGATTCTTCAATTCCATGCCATTCTTCCTCCGACTGACCAATACCATTCCATTCCTCTTCTTCCGAGTCATCACCTTCTTCGTCTGCTGGATGACCTGCACCAGTTTGATGAGGTAGGCGTTGAACTGGCTCTCCAGTCACTCCGTAGAAATGATTGAGCAGATCAGGATCAACCCCTCGGCAGTCTTCGTATAATCCGTGTTCTAATTGACCAAGGAAAAACATATCCTGAATAACACAGTTACCCAAATACAGAATAGAAGATGAACGAGAAGAAGTACCTGGGGACTTTGGTCATGACCCTCACGTGAAATAGGATGCGTATTCCATTGCTCCTGAAACTCCTCGCAATCATCATTGATCAAATCAAGGAAAAGATAATGTAGAAGCCACAGGTGATGAGGATTTGTTCGGTCTAGACCATGTAGCTCCTCAAGTCGTGAAAAGAATGCGCGCCAGGCTCGAGCGAATTGAGTCCCAATCTCAAGCCAGAGACGTTCGATACGTGTGTTGTGAGTAGAAGAACCCCATAAGAAGCTTCCTCGGTTTCGACCTCTTTTAATGATCATTAGAATGGAAACTAGTTTATTTTCCCATCCTCGATCGCCTCGGACACGAGAGGGCATTCCATGTTTCCTGACTGCAGTCAAGAACATCCTCAATACTGTGGAGGGACGATTGTTGGTACTAGTTTGCAGACCCGTTAGCTGTCAAAATACAGCATTAAAACACACCAAACAAAACATTAAAAAAAAGGAACGCACAAGCCTCGAACAACCATCCACACAACCGTGAATCACGAAACCCCACATAATCAGTTTATGATGACCATCGATATGCCAGAGAGCATTAGGCCTCGAAACCTTGTAAGGGCGTCGATCAATTTTAGCACAACGACGACGACGAAGTGCGCGACCAAGTTTGTCAATTCGTTCAAGCGAGGCAAGGATTCGGCGTTTCTGCAACCCCAAGCCACGAGAACGCAAGAATCCAGTCAGATACCGTATACCTGCATCGGGTTTCTTTTCATGGAACTCCCGCACAAGACTGTCCAGTTCATGGTCCGATATTACAGAAAACTGGTGGTTAATCCCATGTTGCCGCAGTCTTGCTTTCAGAGTTTGTGGATGTATCTTTAGTCGACGTGCAAGCTGACGTGGCTTTATGCGTCTACTTGGATCAAAAGCCTTTTGAAGGAAAGAAGGATCGATGACTTTGCGAGGACGTCCACGCTTCCCATTATATTCATTATGGATGGGGTTGGCATGATGGATATGAGAAGATCTACATCTCAGTGTAAACAAACTGTCAGAGATTCTCAAAAGTAATTGGAATTTACCCTCCAGTTGCATTTTCAAGCACATTTTCCAGCTCTACAACGAGTCTCGCAAAATGATCTGCACACTTAGAGAGCCACTGCCTCGGTAAGCCTTCATCTGCAGCTGCATCTTCCATCTCTACAAGCAAAGGTATGGCATTCTCAAGGACAGAATCTCGATGATGCTGAATACGATGAATGTTGTAATTCCCCTGAGCCAGGATCTCGATTGGCCTACGGTAAAAATCTCTCAAGAGATGATCCGCATTGTATACATGTGTCGACCAAGGTGTTTCGCGTGAAGGAAGGGGCGGTAAAGACATGAGTTAGTCTAGATGAAGGTAGGGAACTTCGATGTGAACTTCAACGTGAACATTATGTAAAGTGAATGTCCAATAATTGGAGAACAGAAATCGTCTCACTTTATTTAAATTATAATTCTCTTTCTTCTAATACCACGACCAGCCTGATGAGGCGTCACATTCTTCCACCCCACTACGGAACAGCAGATGAAGTCAGCACCCTTGTAAAGGAAAAGAATGCTGACTGGGAAGTCGTAGCTAAATTTTTTGAAACTACTGAGCATGTTCTTCTCCGTGTATGTCGAGTAATTTTTTGGGAAACTTTGAAACTGATTTTTCTGAAGGCAGAGAACAAGGTTTATTGAGTGAATCTGGGGCGGTTTATGAAATTAGCAGAGGGTATTCAAGAACTCTTACACCTTCCAAATATCGAGACTTTGGGTACAGAAGTCGAGCCAATCTATATCTCTGTTCCAGCCAAGGACTTGGAAGTATTTGTCGAGTGGATGAATCTCGAGTAAGTAAATAGTTGCGTCCTCGTAGGGCTTTCGCTGAAACTTCTTTGTTAGCAATTGGATTCCCCACTCTTTTACGCAGGAACAGTTACTCGACCTGTTCCAGGTTGGATTGTTATTTATATCGCTGCCGGCTACTAATTGGGTGCTCGAGGAGCTGGAGAAGCTTCAGCTGGCTCCTGCACGAATGCTAGGCATTGCATTGAAGTTTGGTATACGTCGTTGGCTTGAACCTGCAGTAAACGAGCTTTTCAAGCGGCATGCATACTTATATACCATCGAAGAACGGGAGGATATGGGATACAAGGCTGTTATCATTCTATCCAATGCCCAATTGCGTCTGCTCCAAGAACGAGTTAATCGTTCACATGTTCCACCACCAATCAGCTATGGTGCTCCTGAATGTCCGTATTTCGGGCCCCACCATGATGAGTCACGATGTGCTCAGGTTTGGATTGCTATGTGGCTACTCGAGGTTGGTAGCAAGCTTAGCCATCCGCTACATCCTATGCCATTTGGGGAAGCAGTTGGATACATCCAAGGGATTCCGTTTGAGGGTGTTACGCCTCAGTGTCGAGACATGGGCCTCGACAGGTTGGATGACTCCTTTGGTGACATCGACAGTACCATTCGCAGTAGTGTCGTCACGAAGTTGACCGCTCTCCTCCCAATGTCAGCTTATTCAGCTTGAAAACACGCTCCTTCCCCATCTGATCAATGCTTCTTCACTTCGACATTGCTGCTTTGACCTTCTTTTATATACAATGCTTATTATTTTCTACTCTATGAGATTTACTGATGCATTAATGGTTTCTCCAACTCATGCAGCCTTGACCTCTGGCTCGCAGATACATTCTTCTAATCATCCCGTTCTTTGCTCTATGTTTCGTTATACGTACTCTGAACATACAGATCCTTGCACGCACACTGAATATAACAAATTTAGTGATGGTACCAAGTTACTCATATTGCACATGCAAGTTCTGCATGGGCGCAGACTTGAAATAATTAGTGAGTGAGCGCGCATGATAATTAGTGAGTGAGCGCGCGATGATTACCGAGTGAGAGCGCATGATAATTAGTGAGTGAGCGCGTATGATAATTAGTGAGTGAGCGCGCCATGATTACCGAGTGAGAGCGCGATAAATACTGAGTGAGAGCGCGATAATTAGCAAGTGAGCGTGCTATAATTAGTGAGCGCGTACCATTTTATTTTTTCACCCTTTTGACCACCATAGAGTAGTAGCTTGAAGTTGTGCGCTGCAAGTACTCACGTTCCGTAAAAAAATACCATCTTCCTCGATTAACGGTCCACAGCACATCCCTACCATTCAGAGTGATAAGAAACCTTGAGACAATGCACTGGGAAGTTAGTTGAACAGCGTACAAAAAGGTTCCTGCCAGTAGTATTATACAATGATTAGCTTTCGGTGTGCACTTGGACGGAAAAAGGAAGACTAACAGCACCCTCAAAAGCACCTGGAGTTATTGATGGAGAGTGAGTTATAATGACATTCGGAGCCGCAGTTGAATGCACTTACAAAAGTCAATTGTACTAGTTCGAGGGCCCGGGATACCCTGTAAAGTCATAACTTGTAAAAAGAGAACGATGGAAAAGAGGGCGCCAAACTTGTTAGCGAAATGAAACACAGTGCCAAGAATTGGAAAGGACTCGTCTCGTTGATCTTAAGTAGCTCTCTGTGTTCTGTTACCCTGATATTCTTTATTCTCATATACTTATCACAATCACGAATCGATTTTGGTCTGTCAACAACTGTTTGAAGTTGATACATATAACATATCCCTGGCGAAACCAGAAATTTCATTGAGCGGCAAGTACAAACCACTCAAATGTATCTCTTCAAATGAAGAGTTACCAGTTGAGCGTACGAACCCGTAAGTGCTTGTACGGCCCAGACTGGAAAGCCCGTGATGAAACGCGAATATATGGTGGTCAAAAGGGTGAAAAAATAAAATAGCACGCGCTCACTGATTATTGCACGCTCACTCACTAAGTATTGCCATGCACGCTCACTCACTCACTAATTATTGCGCGCTCACTCGCCAAATTACGCGCTCACTCACTAATTATTGCGCGCTCACTCGCTAAATTATTGCGCGCTCACTCACTAAATTATTGTACACTCACTAATTATTGCACGCTCACTCGCTCACTTATTATTGCATGCTAAAGATGTCAGTGGATCTTTCAAGTGCAAGATAACAAGGGCTGTATTGTTCAAGATAAGCATTGGATTTCAAGGAAACCAAACTAGTACCAGTAAGGACTATGGAACTAAGGAAGATATGGAACTACAGGGAAGGCAAACAACAGGGACCATCTCAGTAGGCGCCATCATACTTCTCTTTCTGCTTATGGAAAATGATCGCCGGCCGAATTGCTTCCTTCATTGGTAGAACAAAGGTACTCAGTGGAGAAGAAAACTTTAGCATCGAAGTTGGGCCCATAACCATTGCAGTGTCTGCCGGGAAAATGATTCTGTATTGAAGGTACAATTGGAACTACACTGAAGAAAAGAAGTGATGAGAAAGGTTTTCTGACGAAAGAATTGGTAACGCACCTTTGAAGAGCCCCCAATGCAATTAGTGATATCCGAATACAATGTCCAGCCGGGCAGAGAACGTTGAATTTGGCAAGACGAATGGGGAATATGAGGAGGAGCCTGAGGAAAGCAGCGACGAAAGAAAGAACGACAGGATGGGAAAACTTTGACATGGCAACGTGGCACGCCAATGCCCGGCCGCATGATGCCGTTTGCCAGCATGGCAGTCAGCTGACTCGGACGTCCACTTTCACCATAACTCCCGAGTCCCGAGTCCCCAGACCATGTTCTCCCTAGACCATTCGCTTGCCAAGCCCATCAGGTCCAAACATGGTATAGACCTGCCTAATACAAGGAACATTGACCTTCCCGACACTCATCTCACGATTCAACCTCTTGTATCTGGTTCTCGACTGGGTGGACAAAGGTAACAGGTATGGCTTCCTTTTAAACATACAATTTAAACTCTTTGCCTACATTGAGTATTCCAAGAATAACTGCAGAGGAATTCAAGGGAATTCACCTTCGATTTCACCCCCACTCCGATCCCGTTCCGTATAGTCATCACATGACTATTTGGACCTTTCGGAACGGCCCGGTACTAAGAAATTTAGTTACAAGCAATAAGAATTAGTGCACTCACGATAATACGTGAGTGAGCGTGCAATAATTCAGTGAGTGAGTGCGCAATATTTTGCGAGTGAGCGCAAATGCAATAATTAGTGTGTGAGCGCATAATAATTTAGTGAGTGAGCGCGCAAGATTTTGCGAGTGAGCGCGAATGCAATAACTAATGTGTGAGCGCGCATGGCAATAATCAGTGAGTGAGCGTGCAATAATTAGTGAGCGCGTGCTATTTTATTTTTTCACCCTTTTGACCACCATAGTTCACTGGTCTTCAAAGCGCCGAAAAATTATTTAAAGCAAAGCTTCCAAAGCTTACAAGTCAAGTCAGGACCACTTCCAAGTTCTTCCCAAGTTTTACCGCCAACGCATCGAGATGATGTACAGATTGATTTCGACTCTCTTCGTTCTTGCATTGGCCCAATCGCTCGTTATAGGAGCCCCAGGGATCAGTAGAGATACCTCAACCTGTTCGTGTTCTTACTGCTTGGCATACTATAATTCAATAGGTGTATTGACTGACTCGGACGACTTTAGGTACCTCCAATGCGGATGTAAGTACTCATTGAAGACTGTAACAACGACGACTGATCTTGAGATGGATTTGTGGTGATTTTTGTTGATTTTGCTTCCCTTAAACTGCAGTGTGAGTCCGCATCTCTTAAGTATCACGGGGATTGTTGAATGGTAACCTTTACTACTTATTTAGGTCCTTATGGCGAAATCTGTTGCAAAGACCTTGGAGGGTAAGTACATGGCGCCCAGCAGCTTCATGCATTCGGATACTGATGATTTCTGTGTAGATGTATCACCCCAATCACCCTTGGCGTTGGCCCGGTGTGCTCCTAGCTCGTTATAATTACCCCCGATAACCTAGTACGGCGAGTGGATCATCATAAGGCTGGGATTGGCATTCAGCACTGTCCCATGTTAGTCGAAGTTGAAGGCTCACGTATTACATATGTCCACCCAGGTATTGATGCATGAGGTCTCAGGAGGGAATGCTGTGAAAATAGGAGTAACCCTGTTGAGAGAGGATTTACTATTATTATGTGATCGGAAATGGATGAACCTTTGAGGACCTCAAGGGAAAATCAACAGCTGCTCCTGACAAGCTCCTGAGATCCATCTGGTCGAAGAATCAAAGCATTGAGAGAGTTATAAGAATGTTCGCCGGAGACTTGGGAGCGGTGCAATCAGGTACATACGTAAATATACCTGGAGAATCGATAGAAATAAGTAAAAGCGCTCGGGATGATATTCTATTAGAGCAAGCCTCGGAGTTGATTCAAGTCAATTTTAGTCCCCGCCTGCCAATGTGAAGCAGCAAGCGGGAGTTTCGTGTATACTGCATCGCAACTACATCGTAGTGGATGCTTATTGTTTACAAACCATTACGGTGTTTTAAATCAACAATAATATGTACTACTACTTGGGGTAATATTTATTACTGCAGAAACCTGTTTACATCGAGAAAGGCAAAGGTTGGCTTTGGTCGTGTAAACGATGCGGTAGCTCGGAATGATCGACGTTAGTGGCTGAGGACTAACTACTACTAAAGGAGGTGACTATATGCTGCACTACGAAAATATATTAAGTCCCAGACTCAGTCTTTGGCAGTTAAGATTCAGTTTTTCTCGAACCACAAATGTCCACATATCAACCAAATCTGAGTTTTTAAATTGCAAGAAATTAAAGAAGTAATGCGGGTAACGCCACACTGAAATTCATAGAGTAAGTAGGACTGGATTTATTTAGGGAGATCCTAATCTTCCTCAAAGCTGAAGAAAGGGAGAATATGGCTTGATGACCTGACCGTCTAAGAGAATGTCATATATAAACTGGGACTAGGGGATACGAGGGAAAATTTTAATGAAACCCCTTTCTATAATTGCGTGACTGCCAGTATTAAACAGTCCCGGTAGCCCTATGTTCCATTAAAATTGTTGAGAGTCGGGAGGGGATATTTTAATACGCTGTACTGTTATACGCGAGCTAAATCTAGCAAGCATCCACAAGAGGTTAGTCCACACAGGTCAAGTCGCCTATAAATGAAGCCCAAAACGCTCAACGGAAATGTTAAAGCTCCACTCAGCAAAAGCAACACCACTTGAGCCCCCCTAGCAATTTTATACTATTCATATTCATCTCGCCCAAATGTTGTACAAGCTCAGCACTTCCGCCGTCCTCGCTGCCCTGTTGCTGCACACCTTCACTGTAGCTATTGTTGCTGCTGAGCCTCTTCCCCAAGTCACAAGCATCCCGCCCCTTATCATTGACTGTGAGTTTCTCCGCATTCTCGAGACCATGTTCAATTGTGTTCAATTAACTTACCTTTCCGATAGGCAAAGGACCAAACGACCATCACACCGTAAGCAATCGTGAATAATTCTTTAGTCTTCGAAACTCACCTTAATTTATCATAACCTGGTCCTGGCATATAGTGTTGGTGTTTTTGTCGTAAATGATAAAATAACTGAAAACTGATCTTTCTTATTATTTAGGCCCTCCTGACCAGTTGTGCTGCCACAACAACGGATTCTGGGCGCAAGTATAGTTTCTAAAGTACGACGAATTTTGTACTAATTTGCGTGGCTCCTGTAGATGCCAAGGTGCTGGTCTCGAGTGCTCATTGTGAGTATACTTGCAGTTGCAATATACATGTTGACCTCCGAGTCCGATTCTCGATTTTATTCGGATATCTTTCGGTTTTCACTGACAATTCAAAATCCTTAGGTAGTTGAAACAGCCATATTAGGCGTCGGTCCCGCATCGTGGTCTCTTTTCGAAATTTGTTAGTTGGGTAGCTTAAACAAAAGATATTATATTGAAGTTGTTGTTGGTGTTGAAGAAGGATTAAGTAGTAGTTATTTGTCAGTACAGTATGTTTAATCGAACCCCTCATTATATTTTTTCACCCAGAAAGACAGTTCCAGTCTTGAATATTATTGACTTTTTTAGCTAAAGGAACTACTTATGTTGTGGAGATCAGTTGAAAAAGTACACCATCATACTTAGATGTAAGTATGGCGCGCATCAAAAACCGAAAAACTACGAGAGGATGGATCGATGTTCAAGTCCAAGTCGAAGACTCAGGCCGACGTATTTCAACTGAGGATTTGAGGAATGAATGATGCTATGACTGAGAACTAGAAGGTGCTGTTTTGAGGAGGATTTTTTGACTGAACTCGGAGACTTTTTGGGTGGATGAACGGCTTGAGGGACTCGGCTGGTAGGTCCTGAATCCTGATACATTCATGTGAAGTCAGAGAAATAAAGTAAAATTGTACGAATTAAAATGTTCCCGAGACTCCGGGTCTCCTCGAGAGTGGCCCGACCAGGTACGTGCCATTGAAAAAGTTCAGCGATCCAACCGAGACTTCCACCTTCCGGAACATAGACGGAACATCGAGATCGCGGTCTTGACCTAAACACAACTCAGGGAAACTTTTTTATTGGAACATCCCAGAGCTACTTGAGTAAAGTTTTAGTCCCCGCTCGCCAAGGTAAAATTAAGAAGCGGAAAGCGGGAGTTTCGTATGTACTAGCTCGCGGGAAAAGCATGTGGGAGGGAGCAGTGCTTATTGTCTTGCATACCCGTTCGGGCGCATACATTGACTAGAGTCGGTATTTTTGAACGGCAAACCTATCCTGTCATAGAATTTACATGATACAGAAGTTCAAGGAACTACTTTGAAATGACTCGGATATGTACTACGCCGCATTCCTGTACATCAACGGAACATACGTAGTAATATCTATTATTCCAGGAACTTTACATCGAGAAAGGAGAAGGTTGGCTTTCGTTGTGCAAACGATACAGCGGCTTAGAATCATCACTAGTGACTGACCACTGACTAGTACCACTAAAGGAGCTGATTATATGCGACACAACGGCACATAATTCGGCGTTGTCAGCAAGTCTTTAGTTGAGATTCATTTTTTCTCGAACTAGAAATTTGCACATACTATACGGAGTATTACTTGAATAGCAATATTTCTTAGGGAATGAGTTTGCGATGAACGTCGGACTGAAATCCGTAAGGAGCAATTAATACGACGGGATTTCTTTCATACTAATTGTGTACCACCAGCACCGAGCAGTCCCGCTCTCCAGGAACGAATGAACGGATATTTCAATGCGCCGTATTATTATCGGTGACCAAAGTCTACAATTTATTCTCACAAGGTTATGCTAGTATGTACATGCAGGCCGAGTTGCATATAAATAAAGCTCAAGAAAACGCCAGAACTCCTCCACTCAGTGAAAAGAAGTACTCTACCGACTTTCCTACCGCCCAAATGTTGTACAAGGTTACCATTCCCGCCGTCCTCGCGGCTTTGTTGTTGCAAGCATTCTCCGGGACTGGCGTTGCTGCTGAGCCTCTTCCCCAAGTCATAAGCGTCCCGCCCGCTATCATTGACTGTGAGTTTCTACGAATACTCGAGAACAGGCTCAATTAACTCACTTCGTCGATAGGCAAAGGACCTAACGATCATCACACCGTAAGCAATCGAGAATAATCCTTTCAGTCCTCGAGACTCACAATTCATTCATAACCCGGTTTTCGCATATAGTGTGAGTGGTTTTATAATATCTCATAACTCAAAGCTGACCGTTCTTATCATCTAGGCCCTACTGGCGAGTTATGCTGCGCAAACAGCGGATTCTGGGCGTAAGTACACTGTTCATATCTGTCCAAGTACATCGAATGTTCTAATAAATTGACTTACAGATGCCAAAGCAGTGCTCTCGAGTGCTCGGTGTAAGTGCTTGAAGTTGCCTTCAAGTCCTAAGTCCCGAGTCCCGGTTTCACTAATAATTTGAAAAATTTATGTAGATGTCACCCAGTCAGCATCGGTGTTGGTCCTGTTTGCATCCCGGTCTCGGAAGAGTAGATTTTAGCAAAGCTGTAGCCTGCGTCATTTCGCGGAATCGAAATTTCCTAGTGGGGAGGTTAGTTTGGCGTAGGATGTTATTATCATGTTGTCGAGTTAGTATCAGAGGTTTAATCGATCTTTCAGTAAAGGTTGAGAGACAAACCAGAGAACTTAGCCTGTTATTGCATTTTGAATTTAATTATGGCACTTGAAAAACACGCATTTGGTGAACACGCAATGTTGATCCGGGCTGACCAGGCTTGAAGGTTAGTGCAGTTTATTACTGAGTTAAGAGGACACATACACCTGGGCCTGTAGTTGAACATGTACCTGCTAAGATCTCAATGCAAATACTCATAAATGATTGAATCCATTCTTACAAAGATCATGTACAACAAACAGGAAGTAACTCGAAGATGAAGCAATAGCGAAAGTGATAAAGGTAAGTATGTAGGTAAGAGCATGAAACTAGCATGGTCGGTAAAGGGTAATGCACAGTAAGGTTTGTACGGAGAGGTTATAAACAGCGAAGATAGGTATGGGTAGTACAGTGAGAGGAGGGAGGGATGGGTTTTCCATAGCCTGAAATGGCTAGCTAACACGTACATGGGGCGGGAAGAAGGCGACACGAATGTAGGAGTGATGCGAGAGCAAAGATGGGCCAAAGCTGAACGATGAATTAAATTCTAGCAAGAGTCCAGAAGCTTATTCTTCGGCCACGGCTGCTTGAAATCATCTACCCACGTCGTATAGTTCGGGTTGGTGTAGGCGTCGATGTAGCTGTGAGCAAATGTGTTAGTACCGGTATGAACGAAAGGGTAAGACGAAAGCGGTGCAAAGCAAAACCCCCTCCCAGAACAAGAGGATGGACAAAACACACTCACGTATTGATATAATCTGCAGTCGGGAAATCCTCTGGATCGCACCCAATGTTGATGTTATTCGGATCCTGGTACACACGAACATAGTCTACTCGGAGGTGATTGGGGAACGTGAGGTGGTCAAAGTCGATGGTGGAGAAGCTTTCGGACATGCCGAGGTTGATGATTAGGTACTGTGGTGTGGCAGGGAGGGTAAAGAGGGGAAGAAGAGGGGAAAAGAAAAAGGAAGTGAGAGACCACTCAGCCGACGCAAAAAAAGCAAGCAAGCTGCAGAACATACCATAGGCTCCTGCGGAATCGGACGCGCAGCGATCTCTGTCACGTTATCAGCACCCATACCCGCTACATTGAGCGTCCATGATTGTTTTCCGTTGGCGATCCATGTTATGTACTGGCGGTCAGGAATGTTAGTATGTAGTAGCAAAACGAGGATAGAGAGAGAAAGAAGAGACTGACCGCATCATCGAAGCCTGGTACATACTACAATAAATAGACAAAAGCCAATTTAGTATCAGGTAGGACTCCCAAAACACACACATACCTCAAATCCATACGTGTTATAACATGGACTCTCTGAAAGCTCATAACAATCCTGATTGATAGACGTCACCACAGACGAAGCCTGCTGTGTGTCTCCCCCAATGTACGAATTGAGGGCAGAGATAGACGGGTCAGGGATGATTAGGTTGGCGGAGGTGTTGAGCCAGATGTATTTGTCGTTGAAGGGCTACACAGACGGAGCAGAGGCAGGTGAGTAATGAGTGTACTACCGAGCAACGCAGTAGTAGACTTACTGCCCTGTGTGTATGTTAGTACGCAAACCAAAACGATAGATAGGAAGGGATAGCACGTACCACTGAGCTGATTGGGAGACTTGACCTGTTTCTCCGGTGACCTACGAGGTAAACAAACGAGTTAGTTAATCCTCAATGTAGGTGGTACTAATTGCGGGACACAAAACGTCACTCGAAACCCCAAACGAAAGAAAACACCGTCCTCAAATTTGAAGAAAACTTTGAAACCAACCTGAGCCTCAAACATATCGATCTCCGGTGCACTACGTCCGACGTAACTTCCGTCCTGGGAATGGATAGGTCCCGGGTGGCTTTCGCCGGGGCATGTACATCTGTGAGTGAAGGTTCAGTGAATCAAGGTGAAGCGAGATGAGAAAAGAAGAGAGCGTAAAAGCTCTAATGTAGAATGTGGCCGACTGATCCCAGCTAGGGCAGCGGTAAAAAATCGCGCAGGACCTCCACACACAACGCGAACACGACCACCGTTCATTCACACTCACCTACTCAATCTCTGCCCTGACAAATACGACAACGCAAAATCCGCACTCGAGTCTCCGTCTACCGTTGCAGCTTCAGGTTTACCATTGATGGTTTGGTTGGGCGCCGTGCCGACGTCGCAGGAGTCGTATGTGTATGGCCACTGTTCATGCGAGCGAAGGGGGTGTTTGTGAGTAGACGTAGAGAATCGTCGATAAAGGACATGAAACTGAAACTCACCAACCCATCCAAAGTTGCACCATAGCCTGCCCTTCCTAGGTTCCCGAGGGTCCATACGGCTGGCCACATTCCTGCGACCTGCGGAGAGTGAAAAAGCAAAGCCGTGACAGGAGAGAAGCGTATACCGGCAGTGCAAGACAGGACGCGGGTAGAGGGAAGTCAAGAAATAAAGAAACCAGTTAATGTCAACAAGTACTTTCCGTAATCAAAAAACGTACATTGTTAATCCCAGGCAACATAACTGAAGCTTCAAAGTATCCTCCCGTGAAGCAGAATTTGTTCCTACGAAGGAAGGTAAGTTGGGAGTTTGGATGACGATGACGGATGAGAGAATGGGAAGACGGAGATGAAGAAGATATGGTAGGCGGCGAGTTAGGTAGACACAGAACCGGACGTTGAGAAAGAGCAGAGGGAGACGTGACGCGCAAACCCGCGCATGAAGCAAACATCGAGCACAAATAAACGTAATCTAGCACGAGCTGCGAACAAAGTCCCGCGACCCAAATGGCACAAAAAAGATGGCTATGGAAACAAAGAAACGTAAACGAATAGTGCACGTACCATGTACTCATCATGCCACCCTGATAACTGAGATTATGACTCTCGTATTTGGAGAAAGTAATAACCAAGGAGCCGTTGGTGGTGGTTATTGCCGAGGGGTCGTACCATTCTAGGTCAGATGTTTCCTGTGGACGGGATGTTAAGAGAGAAGGAAGCAAGGCTCGAAGGGAGCGTACCCAATAATTCAAATTAACAGCCTGTCCAACAAAATGTTAGCCAAGTCCCAAACCGAGAGTCATTCACACACACCTCCCAATAGGGATCATCTCCTGGATAAAACGATCTTCCCTCGGTATTAAACTCATCTGAAAAGACCAGCTTCCACTCGGACCCGTCTCCGTACGACGTAGTAGTATAGGCCTCTTGCGGTGTGTCGGGGTCGATGATGCCAAAGGACATCTTTGGGATCTGCCCAGTCCCATTAACTCTGACGTTCAACGCCGTAGGACCACTAAAGCCACCGTTTTTGATGAATTTCAGGATGGGGAAGCCGATACTGCAACGCCGATTAGACTAATACAAGATGTAAGTAGTATGGACTCACAACAAGGTCAATAGCGCAGCTAAAAGCAACGCCAAACAGCCTAAATTGGCCATTCCCCTCCTGGTCAGCATACTGCCCGAGCTGTGTTCTCGGTATTTGCCCTTGCGGGCATCCGGTGAGTGCAGCGCGTCATCGGGTTCGGGGACGTTGGGGTAGAGGTTGGAGCCCCAGGTTGCGGGGTCGGCAGAGAGGGAGTATTTGTCGCTAATAGTATGATTGTTGAAACTGTGTACACCGAGACCGTGGCCGTGTAAATTATTGTTATTGGAAGGATATGGATTGTCTCCTGCTACACTGTGGCTCTGACTGAGCAAAGAGACAGTCGAGCTATCAGCCGTGTAGCGGTTCTTGCGGGCGCCGGGTATTAATAAGGGTTGCATGACAGAAGCCGCCAAGTTGGAAAAGAGTCAAAGCGTATAAAAGTAAACAGTACAGAGAGCGTTAGAAGTGAAAAGATTGTGTATAGTGGTGCCACTGAGCGCCGCTGAGCAGTTGAGTGGAAGAACAAGCTTGAAGGTTGGGAACGTCGCACGATGCGATTGGCCGCTATGGTGATTGATGGATCCTTGTTCTTAATCAACCTTGATGGCGCACGGGCCGAGGACTGGGTGCCAGTGATGGTTCATCCCTTGAACCCAGATTTCTCGTCATGATGATGGACTATTCAGTCGACGTTCAATTGAGCAACTCTTGCCGCACAGTGGGCCAGCAATTCATTAGGATCGGGTGCGTAGGTCACCAATGAGTTGACCGCTAGTAAGCACACTACTGGTCTTCCCCGCTCCTCAGTCGACGTCGAATTTAACCTAAAAAAACAACAACAATTCGATCCTTTTATCCCTTCAAGATTCGGACTTGCCAACAAGCAAGTTTCGCTGCTACTCTCCACTGCACCAACTGAGCCAAGGAAGCACTGTCAAGCAAAGCAGGTGGATCGTCCTAGCTACTGCACCATAATTAGTACTTATGTATACTTTGAACCTCAACTCAGATCTCTCCGTGGAATGCGTGCGCCAGGTTTCAAGTGGCTGAAATATCTCGCTATCTGAGCGTTGAGGTGCCGAGGTTCTACTGTCAACTCGATTCACTCCTCCCAAGGCTCGAACTTTGCACTGGCAGATTGGTGAGTATACTTACATACAGTATCTACCCCGCTCTAACTACTGGGTTAAAGAAGCATTGTTTACAAGTCCATTCTTCTTGGAACTGAGACTCAGAATACAGTATGATATATAAACTCACGAGAGAGACTTTTCCTCATGTTAATTTGGATATCAACCCCTGGACATTTTTATATTTATCAAAGCAACGTTCAGAATTCTCAAGTCCCGCTGTCTTAGACTCAATTTGAATTTGGATTGCAAAGCAATTGCCAACAAATAAGCATTGCCTCAGGTTCGCTGTCCTGTGCCCTGCGCAGGACTTGAACTTGCCAGGTTCTTAATACTACTATCTATCAACTGTAATCCATTTGCTCTACCAAGTGAGCTCAAGAAGCAGTACCATGCATCCACTTACAAGTAAATGCAAAAAAGCACTTACAAGCAAAATACTCCAAAGGAAGACCAGGATAATGCAATGGAATTTGGACTTGCAGCAGCTTCAGTTGAGGCTGAAGGTCTTGAACCATCTTATGAGGAAGCTAAACAGAGAGATGACTGGGAGAAGTGGAAGGAAGCCATAAATATTGAACTGAAAACCTTACATCAGCAAAACCTGTATTTTCGCTGGAGCTGCTGGAGCATTCAGAGAATTGAATAAGTCTCCAGAGAGCTCTGGAGAACTCTGGAGATGCTGGAGAGAACAAAGCTGTGGTTGCCGATTGATGGTACTTTGAGAATGATCAGACTTTCCTTTTTTGGAGCTAGTCTGGCTGTCAGCCAGAGTAGCGCCAAAAATGATGGCCTTGAGTGCCCTCAACATAATGATGGTTGCCGTCAGCAACTCCTCGTGTCATCAACAATGCTGTAAACTCAGGAAGTGATATAAAATGCATGGGCTTTCAACTTTCAAAGAAGATGAACTTGTATTTTTTTCCCCTTCTCCCACTGTTGCAACGTTCTATCCTTTCGCCATAAGTTTCACTTTCACATAACATTGCTTTTTAGAGGTGATTTCCAGAAATGCAGAAGGGTTTGGGCAATGGAGGCAGATATTGAGAAGAGCACTATGGAAACATTGGGAGGGGAAAAACAGAAGACTCGTCCAGTACTTGCCACTTATTACTACTACATAATAATAATTGCTGCAGTGCACCTAAATATTGTCACAGTACATAAAAATGATGAATATAAAGTTTCTATTATTAATGCATGGTTACACGACATGGAAACTTGATTGAATAGCTCTCCAGAGGTCTCCAGAGGTCTCCAGAGGTTTATATTGGTCTCTGGAATGGGTAACCTTGCTCCAGCTGCTCCAGAAGCTACAGGCGCTCTGGAGATCTCTGGAGACCACCCAGGTTTTGCTGATGTACTTGATGCTGGCACATGGGAAATTGTTCCCAGGCCTGCAGACCACAATGTGGTTGACTGCAAATGGCCATTAAAATTAAGGTGAAAGATGGAATTATTGATAAGTATAAAGCCAGACTACTGTACCATTTCAATCACTTCATTTGGGGGTGTGACCTGTGACCAACCCAACAAATTTAGATTTTGTTTGGGATTAGTGGGACCTGTGACAAAACGAAAATTTTACGGAAATTTCTTACCAAATTGTGTCAGGTGCCTAGAGGGTGCCTGCAAAAATCAAAAAAAAAAAAAAGTCACTGGCAGCTGTGATGCAGAACAAACAAACCATGACATTTCGTTTCATTGGGGGCCCCTGGGACCTGTGACCAATGAAGTGATCAAAATGGTACAGTAAATGCAAAAGGTTCTACTCAAGTCTAGACTGTCCAGGGAGTAGATTTCTTTGAGACTTTCATCAGCAAAAATGGGTGAAACCTATGATAACCTAGGGAACCTAGGCTACCCTGGTCACCCTGGTCACCTTGGGTCTTCCAGGCTACCCCGGGCTACCTTAGGCTACCTCAGGTTACCTCAGGCTCCTCAGATTAGCTCAGGTTGGCTCAGGTTTACTCAGGTTGCCTCAAATTCCCAAGGTTTATCCCTAAATCCTAGGCAACTTAGGTGACCTCAAAGAAACTGAGGCAGTCTAGGAAACCTCGGTGGCCTAGGAGACCTAGGTATCCTTAGGTTCCCTTAAGTCTCTTTAGGTCATTGTGGGTCAACCCAAAGTCAGCCCTGAGCCCAGACCATTTTTCCTGATGTTTGCTCCAATTGCAAAACTTGCCTCATTTCGTTCAATCCTTGCAATTGCAGCCCAAAATGATTGGGATATTGAAGTTCTAGATTTTCATGGGGCATACTTAAATGCATTATTTAGTGATGATGTACACATATATATGGAGCAACTTCCAGACATTAATTTTGCAGACAGAGGAAGATATGTCCCAAAGTTGAAGAAGACTTTGTATAGACTAAGACAATCTGGCTGCAAATGGTATGAGATGCTTACTAGCAGTCTCAAGGAAATTGGTTTCACACCTCTAGAGAAAGGATCATGCAGTCTTCAAGAAATTCATTGGATCAGACATCATTATTCTAGCAATTCATGTTGATGATGTTGTAATGACTGGAGCTTCTCTCATATTAATTCTTGAAACTCAGGATCAAATCTCAGAATGATACCAAGTCAACCTCTTAGGACCAATTGATTGGTTACTTGGAATGACAGTAACTAGAGATTGTGCAAATCGGACAATTTCTCTCTTACAGGAAGCTTTTATTGAATCAGCCCTTAGAGAAATGAATATGACAGATTGTAAACTACTTGCAACACCTATGGACCTAAATGTACACCTTTCAAAAGATCAATGTCCTACTGAAATTGCGGAAATGGCTCATGTACCATTTTACAAAGGTACAGTAAATTTAATTGGGTATCAATTGGAACATGTCCAGATTTATCTTTTGCAGTATCAGATATTTCACAATATCTGGCTAATCCAGGATGCATACATCGGGAAGCATTGAAACATGTTTTCCGATACTTACAAGGTACATAACACTGGAAACTCACATTTGGAGGACCCAATTGGACACTGGGCTTTAAAATATATTCTGATGCAGATGGAATGTCACACATCAGAAAAAACTGTTTTGGGCCCAGGAGGATCCAAGGTCACCTAGTCCTCTTAGGCAACCTGAGATGTCCTGGGCCCAAAACAGTTTTTGCTGATGCAAGAAACATGCTGTGCCATTTCTGGGTATGCATTCTTACTTGATGGCAGTGCTGTGTCTTGGAGTTCTAAGAAACAAGAACTTGTCACACTATCAACCACTGAGGCTGAATATGTTGCCTTAACTCATGCTGCCAAGGAAGCCCTTTGGTTTTGTCAATTCTTGGAAGAACTTTTTGGCCCACTCAATGGACCATTCATACTCTATGGTGACAATCAATCAGCAATTGCAATGGCACATTCACAAGCTGGTCAATTCCATGCTTGCACAAAGCATATTGATATCCAGTATCATTTTATTTGTTATTGCATTGAAGATGGCAGTATTCAACTTATTTATTGTCCAATTGAGGACATGGTAGCTAATGTATTTACAAAGGCACTTCCAAGTTCCAAAGCAAAATTTTTTGCTGCAAGCCTTGGACTATCCCTTGCTTGAGGGGGAGTGTTGGAATGGCAAGCTGGAGCTATCCAGAACTCATACTTGCCCAGTAGTTTGGTATTATTTATCATTGGTTGATAATTACTATGGATGTAGGTAGTACATCAGCAAAACCTGTATTTTTGCTGGAGGTCTCCAGAGATCTCTGGAGATTGACAGCTGTCAACAAAACTGTCAATTTTCTCCAGAGATCTCCAGAGGTCTCTGGAAAAGGGTAGTAGTACCTTGCTCCAGAAATGTCCCAAATGAATAGGTTTTCTCCAGAAAAAAACAGGTTTTGCTGATGTATTATTATAAATGTAGCAGCACAGCCACATCTTGTACATCAAAGCATAATGATACACAGTAATATGGACTGCGGAAATATAATTTGTACATTACATAAAGGGCTCATCTGACTCCTGAGCTCACTATCTAATAACAATAGTTTTTACCCCACCAGCAAGACATAACCTTCTAATAGTATATGCATTGGGATATGCAGGTAATGTGGGGTTCAGAATATTTGGGGAAGCAGCATCAGCAAAACCTGGGTGAGCTGGATAGCACTGGATAGTGCTATCCAGCACTCATAGCAACCATAGCACCCATAGCAAGGTCCCCATCTATCCAGAGCTATGGACTGCTATGGACTGCTATGGGCTGCTATGAGTTGCTATAGAGCATGACATCTGTCAACAGGCAATATAATTTGCATCAGCAAGACCTGTATTTTCACTGGAGGTCTCCAGAGATCTCTGTGTTAGGACCGTGCTACCGGAGGGGAGCCGGACCTAGCCGGGTCGGACCGAAGTATAAACCGAGGCAACCGAAGTAGTTGCCAACCGGAGACAGGAGAAGGAAGCGGACCGCGGACCGTCTATTAGGACGGACCCTCGCTACGCCGAATGGTCCTGAAGTGAATGGAAGCGACAACACCGAAGGTCGTCGGTAAAGGTGTCCAAGATGGACTTGACGATGCTGAAGGTTGTCGGTGAGTAAAGGATCAAGGCCGGAAGGTGTTGAGTCGAGTATAGGGTTAATCCAAGTCGATATTTAAACTAAAGACTACTATACAAGATGAGTCGGCTTATATACGGTAGTCCTTATTGTTAAATAAAGATAATAGCTTCCTGTACGATATAAGTTGGCCAGGAAGGAGAATAATAAGTAATTGTCTTTCGGTTAGAGTAATTGTTAAACGTGAGAGTGAATAGGAAACAATAAGAAACGGACCGAAAAGGACCGAGGTGACCAGCCCGACCGGCTTGGTCACTTAGAAGAAAATATCCAATATAAGTACAGAGGGATCTCGGTCGTCTCGGTAAGTGTACCGGCCGTAGCTGGCATGGTCGTAACACTCTGGAGCTTGTCAGTTGTCAAAAAAACTGTCAATTTTCTCCAGAGAGCTCCAGAGGTCTCTGGAATAGGGTACCTTGCTCCAGAGATGTCCCAAATGAATGGGTTTTCTCCAGCAAAAATACAGGTTTTGCTGATGTGGGAAGTCCATAGTAGCTCATAGCTACCCATAGCAATTCATAGCAGTTCATAGTTCTATGGCTGCTATGGCTTGCTATAACAACTACATCAGCAAAACCTGTATGTTGCCAGAGCAGTTGGAGCATTGAATTGGTGCTCTGGAGTGCTCTGGAGTGCTCTGGCGTGCTCTGACTGCTCTGACAGCCTCGGAGCAGTCCAAGCTGTCAGAACTGTCAGACTTGGAGCTGATTTGGAATGATGGGCTGATTAGCGGAATGATTTCTTGAAAAGTATTTATAAATTTTTGACCACAACATAAGAGTAGTATAGAAAAAAAACACTGGTACAGAATGATCCATCGCTTAGTCTACTACTACTAGTAGTAATACTATTACTGACTATAGGCCCTACTAGTACGGTGAAGTAAGACAAGGATCGCCTTTATCAAGGGCATAGTACATCTCCTTGTTAAATTCCTTGTTTAATAGAAACTTGTATATTCCGTTAAAGCTGGATTTGCTGGCCCAACGATGTAAGGAACAACATTTGCTATTGAATGAAATTGGGAAAGAGGAATTATGTCCCCTAGAGGGGTGCCGTTGCTTCTAGTTGCTCTTTGAAGCATGTAGCATCCACTGGGATAATCGGGATTATGAGGAGGCCAAGCCTGATAGGTAGGAAGGTGTTGGTAACAAGGAGGAGGAGGTGGTTGATTTACAACATTGAAGCGTTCACAGTAAGCCAAGAATTTATGTGTTCCCCTATGGGGAAGGCTTCTTTGGTTGTCATATGGTGAAGATGAATTTGATCACTAAAATGCAATGGCCTCATAAGATACTTTTCCGTCAATCAAGAGAGATACAAGGAAGAGAGATAGTAATACCTTCAAGAGAACTTCTTGGCCATAGAAACTTGGGGTCAACATTGACAATAGCACAGTCCTGCCTTCCGTACTTCCATAATTCATCTGGAGGCTGAGCATAGATGGTATGACTGTCAGTAACTAGGTCAAGGTCATAGTAGGTTTTTGTTTGAATCCTAACTCTGGACCAGACTTTAACCTGATGGAAAGGAAGTACAGGTTCAGGATTCCCAGACTGTCTTCCTCCTACTGTAAAAGATGTTACCCCGCGTTCAACCCTGTCCAGGTAGTCCCTCAAAGCACCTCTGAGATCTGGGATGCAGAAAGCAACTGCTATATCATTGAGGGATACTGTCTTCAAGTCTGGGTCTTGAACTAGATGAAGTCTGGCACAGAGCAAGTCATCTGTGAAAGTCCAATGAGGTAGAGCAGAGCTGGGATCCCTCCTCAGAGCTTCCGCTTCCAAGAAAAAATTTCATTTGGGATGGAACGAACCAAACAGCTTTCTGGAGACAGGATTCAAGTGGGACATCAGCTCAAAGGAGGAAGATATCACTGTTGGTTGCCCTTGTCCTCCACTTCCCTGGTTGCTGTTATGAGCTTTGCCATAGTCATCTGGGTTATCTGGGTGATTAGCTTCAGCCTTGTCACCTTCCCTCCCGTTATCTATCCTAAAATCAATATTTGCATCCTTCATGGAAGTGGTTAAGTTGAATTGGCGAAGACGAGAGTTGCGATCCAATTCCCTACATATCTGAACTTCAAAGTCTCTATTGTTTCCTGTGCGCGCTGGCTCTTTGACTTCAGTTATGTGAGCGTGTTCTGTAGCATCAGCACTCCACTGCATCACAGGACCAGAAGCATGAATGCTGGGCTGAGTGCTCTGCATGAATTCCAGCTTTGGTATTTCCCAGTTTTTGATAGGAAGACCCTTAGGATTAACTTGACCAGATAGCCATTGAATTTCATGTTTGTTTTCATGAAATTCATCAAGAGCAGTTTGTACTCTTGCAGCTGTAATATTGTTGAAATGAGGAGCCTGAACCGTGTAGCGTACATCAGTTAGAGCCCTGAGAGTGCATACAAACTTCCTAGTAGCAATGCCTGAGATACAAACAATGAGGAAATGCATGACATCCCAATGAGTATGACCTGTAACCTGCTTCAAGGCAGAGATGTCTTCTAGAAACTGGCAGTAGCCCAGAATCTTCTGTAAGATTGAGAGACAAAAATCCAGTTTTGCTGGGCCCACTACTTGGATAGCCCATTTAACATCATGATCCCAGTACATTTTGTACCAGTGATGCAGGGGCTCAGGAGTAAGGAATTGATATGGTTCCGCCAGAAGCCAATCTGCCCAAAATGGTGTGGAAACGCCATTGGTCCTTTGCTTGACACAAGCATTATAATAGGCAGGAAAATCATCTAGTAAGATCCCTGCATCCTCAATGCTCTGGATGTGATTCAAAGTAGTGTCCGAGAGCCTAGATGTCGTTTGGCATCCCCATAGTCCTTATATGTTGCTTCTGTGAAAGGAGAGGTCTTTCCCCCTCCACCAATGCAGGAGATGAGAGATGCTTCAGGTGTGTCCACAATGAAGCTAGCGCAAGGAGTATAGCACACCCATAGCTGGCCCAAAGGATTGCTCATCATGTAACCAATAGTAGCAGCAATTTTGAGAGGATGCAGAACTATTTTTAAGCACTGGTGATAAAGACGATTTTCAAGGATCCCTCTGACGCTTCTGCGTTTTTCAATGAACTTGGGAATGGGGATTAAGGTGATGAGAGTGAACAGATGCTGGGATGCTTTGGAGAGAAGAGTGGAGTCTATGTTGGCCAGAGAGATAAGAAGAGGATGGGCCACTCGATTTCCAGTAATTACTGATATAGTTGTTTTATCGGAAGACAAAATGGTACCTAAAAGTGTTGCTCCTTCAGGAAGTTCCTTCTGAGTTGCCTACATCAGATTTAATTCAATAATCTAAGAGGATTACTCACCTGCATTTGGTTTGCTCTTGTCCCTGACAGCCATGACTCGTAAACCCTCACAAGTTTTGCTGAGCTGGTGAATATCTCGAGAGGAGAAAAGTTCAGAGAGTCTTGGATCAAAGGACTCTTCAGAATATCCTGCAGACATTCCACAGGATCCCGGAAGTATAAAATAAGAGGATTTTTGCTGGGGAAATGAACGTCTGTGGGGATCACTTGAAAACTCCACTCGGGGACTGAAGGGAGGAGATCAACCTGTGCTCGAAGCTTTTTTGCAGTTTTGAAGGATAGATTGCTGCATTTTGTCTAGGATTAGAGGTCAGAACTCAAAATGAGGAGATCAGGATCAACTTGCTGATTCCAATTGGAGATATTCATCGATTTTGGACATTGTGAGAGAGGAGTTAAGCAGAAAGCTTGCAGTCTCTCACTCTTCTCTGGAGGCGAAGGGATAATAGAGATTCGACTTTCTTTCCTCAGTAAATCTGTCTTGATTGAAGTCATCCAGGTAAGTCTTTCCCTGGCCCATGACCTTCGCTGAGCCTGGAAAGGGGATCACTACAGGGGTTTCCAAGACTGGCACTTCCTGCTCGGGTGGGCTGTAAGAGTCATAATGATCTCCAAGATCAAATCCTGGGTTGGAAAGTTGGTCATCTGGGGAATCCAAAGAGATTGGAGAAGGTAAACAAGGAATCGCCTGAAGCCTTTGGAGGTTTCTGCGTTTAAAGCAGCCAATTTGAGTCATATGACTCTTTAAACCCTTCTTGGTCATGCATCTGTGGCTGCAAAATTTGCAAGGAAATCTTTTGGTGGAGGGAGCCATGAGATTCAAGGGCAACAGTAACTTGGATCAAGGCAAAAAGCAAGCACCTATTTTCTAGACTTTCCAAAAATGATGATCATTCATTCATTCATTTGTGCTGGAAAATTAATACAGAAACTACTTCTTACGCATTGCTGATAATTAGCTCAACCATCCCAGTTATCAGTTGGAGTCAGGTACTTACTTATCAATCTGTACAGCCTACAAATACAGTGATAAATGTACAAACAAGAAACAATCAAGCAAAGCTATTCTCAACACCGACACTGTCCTCTCCCTGTTCAAGAGTAGCAAACTAGATAAAGTAAAATCAGTGAAAAAGATTGGGTAAACGTCAAGAAAGTATTCAGACAATGTTCATCAGCCCAGAACAGTAATGGCGAATCCAGGACCATGGAATAACCGAGGTTCTGCAAGAGATGCTGAATCTCAAGGACCTGGGTTTTGATCCAACAGAGAGGTTTGAGAGGTTCGCAATCTTTAACAATTCATCTTTGGCAGTTGAAAGGGTAGCTCTATACTGTTATTACTACCGCACTGGGGTACCCAGACTACAGCCTATTGAAAAACCGGTAAAAATGCGAACACAAGCACACAAGCAGTGTCGAACATACCTTGACTTCCTTCACTTGTTTGTTATCCGGAGGAGAAACACCATAAAAAAATGCGGCGACTTGGGTACTAAGATCAGATGCTGTGATAAATGCTCGCAGAACATTCTTGGGAAGGACATAGGTATACAAAGCAGCATCTTCCTTGATGTCGTTGTTGGACACATAGATGTGCTGGAGACGCAGAGGAAGATGGGTGGCTGAGATTGTACGCACATGCCAGTCCGACTTGCTGCTGCACACCTGTTGCTTGTAGTTGGTGGCTGTCAAACAAAGGTCAGCTTGAATGCAGAGAGAAGAGATGACAGACACATCCTTGTAATGGTCTGGATGGTGTCTCTGTGAACATTGGTAGTTTGTCTCAGTCTTGAATTAAGCGCTGTCAGCAAAGAGGTACAACATCTGAATGGCAGGGACCTGTGCCTGGGCTTCTGAACTCTTCTCCAGCTCAGCCATCTGTTGACCCTGTACCAAAGGTGCTGCAATTTCCTGACCCAAGATAATATCTCGGATTTCACTGATAGTCAACGCAATGTTGACACTGTTCCGTTTACCAGAGTCTGCAAGAATAAGGTCCTTCATGGCAACTTCGACCTTGATCCACTCTTTGTTGTTCAGAGTAGGCCACACAAAGTGCGGCTCGGTGATGGTGTTCTTGTCTGGGTGAAGGATGATCTTGGCCTTTTCATTGTTCACATGAAGACCACAGAGCAACATAATGAGTCGAGAGAACGCTGTGTAACTCAAAATTGACTTGAGCCAGTCATCTATGTAGATGTTCAATTAGTACTACATCTTCTTGCAATGCAAGAATGCATACCGCTCACAAAATTCAAGCTTCTTGTCTGCAGAATCAAACTTGTCAGCAAGCTTCTCGTTGTTGAGCAAGTTTTGGAGGTTGTACGAGTACGACTTGAGACCGTTCTTGGCAGAGATACGAGTGGTGGTAGCCTTGTCCTCAGCCTTGTACTTCTCGGCCTTGGAAACCATGCGCTCGATCTCCTCCTAGGACAAACGGCCCTTGTTGTTGGTGATGGTGATGTGATTCAACTTTCCAGTGGTCTTGTCCGAGGTGAAGACGTTCAAGATACCGTTGGTGTCAATGTCGAATGTGACCCTGATTTGAGGAACACCACAAGGAGCTGGAGGGATACCGGAAAGCTCGAACTTTCCGAAAAGGTTGTTGTCTTTGGTATGAGCATGCTCACCCTCAAACACCTGTATGAGGACACCAGGCTGGTTGTTGGTGTAGGCGGAGAAGGTCTTGGACTTTATGGAGGGTACAGTGGTGTTACGCTTGATGAGGGCCATCGTGACACCTCCAGCAGTCTTGATACCGAGGGAAAGAGGAGCAACATCGAGGAGGAGAAGGTCCTGGGTCTTCTCAGAGGTGTTGCCGGAGAAAATGGCAGCTTGGACAGCAGCACCGTAAGCAACAGCCTTGTCGGGGTTGATGCTCTTGTTGGGCTCCTTGCTGTTGAAGAAGTCAGACACAAGCTTAACAATACAGGGGATACGGGCTGATCCACCAGCCAAGACAATCTTGTGGACATTGGACTTGTCGATCTTGGAGTCGCGGACAACCTTTTCGACGGGGTCAAGGGTGGTTTGGAAGAGATCCTGGCAAAGCTCCTTGAAACGAGCACGTGAGGGACGTGTAAAAATCAATACCCTCGTAGAGAGAATCGATTTTGATGGAGGTCTGAGCAGCAGAAGAGAGGGTATGCTTGGCACTCTTGCAAGCAGTACGCAGGCAACGAACAGCATGAGGGTTGGCAGAGAGATCTGGAAAACAAAAAACTAGTCAGTAAAGAATTTTTTGAAAGAAAAAAACAACACACATACTTCAAAGATACCTTCCTCGATCGTCAAGAGGGAAACATCAAAAGTTCCTCCTCTGAGACCGAAGATGAGAATGTTACACTCGCCAGTAACCTTCTTGTCAAGACCAAAGAGCTTGCGGAGATAGGAATAGTCAAAGTGAAGAGCACAAGTGTAGTTCAAGAAGATACCAAATTCGTTAGGGAATCCACGGCAAAGAAGGTCAGTAGGGGTTGTCATCTTCTTCTCCATGATGCGGTCGTACTTTTGCTTCTTCATGGCAACCTTGAGACCTTGCCACGGAAGAGCACCGCGGAGGAAGTACATGAGGATGTAGGCAAGGGATTCAAGGTCATCACGACAAGCCTGCTCAACTCTGAGATGGGTGTTGATAGAGGTGCAATGAGCAGTACCGGTCAAGTTCTTGTTTTCCCTGTAGGGAGTGTGAAGATGGGTTTTCGGGTCTGTAACTTCTTTGCAAGATCAAAGTCAATAACGTTGACCTGGTTGCCTCGCTTGCCAATGCCCATCAAAAAGTTGTCAGGTTTGATGTCACGATGGATGAAGTTGCAAGAATGGATGTATTCAATGCGGGAAATCTGATGGAGTAGCATAAGCGCTTTAAAAACTGTTAAAGGAGTCAAAAGATGACTATCAGGATTTGGGCATACTGTATTATTTCGAATTTAAGTTCAGTAATGTGTAACGCAGGGTACTGAACTGGGGTGATTTTTATCTTTGTAATGCATAATATCGGCCTTTGAACTATGATTTTTCGGCACTTATACGCCCAAATTTTGCGGCCGGCTACACCAGCCACTACATTTGAACTGAAGTTCAATATGTCACGCTGCCTAACGGCAGCTGAACTCTGAACTGAATGTGTCCAAGCTGTAACGCGTAACATCGACTGAACTTATTTTCGAAACGATACAGTATTCCTAGGTAGCCTAAGTCACCCTCAAGTGATATCAGGATTTGGGCATATTCCTAGGTGGCCTAATATTACAGTTATATTCCTAAATAGGAAGTAGCAGCAGTAAGTCCACACAGGACTTAGCAATAACAATCACACAGATTGATGGGTTACGACGGTGTTATTACAGGGTATAGTACTAGGCTTTATATACAGTCCTATGTACAAACAATATATCAGGCAAGTGGCTACTGCGTGAATACTTGTGGCTACTATGCATATGGTAAAGTGGGTACTACAAGAGAGCAAGTGGATACGGCGAGAGACTGAGTGGACTCTTCGAGACAATAACAGTGGAGTACATGGGATGGTGATACAAACAGGTGGAGACTATGAGAAAGTGCTCCATGTATAGTTTGATAAGATATAGTTACCTTTGATATTCCAACACCTAAGTCACCCAGGTTGCCCAGGTCATATTAGTCTAACCTATAGGCTATCCCAGGCCCAGACCATTTTTGCTGATGAAGTCCGCTACCTTATTCGAACTTAAATACAATTTCAGAGTTTTGAAATACATTAAATATGCACTTGTAATGGACAAAACATATCTGATGCTGTGTGTAATGGGCTCTAGGCCATCTCCCAGTATATTTACAGTTGCCACTAATGCTAATTGCAGGCTAATTGCACATAGTTGCTGAGAGCAAATCCATGACTTATGTGCAATTTTAGGTTTACTGTTATACCAATGAAGCCTCATATGACTGAAATTAAACAGTTCCAGTCCATTCTAATATCTTACAGTGGGCCACAGACTGACAAAGATGTAAAAATGAAGGACTGAAAGTTCTATCTGCTTACTGGCAGTAGTGAGCTTCCTCAAATCATGCCTCATACACTTGAACAGAGTCTAGGAGTCTGTAGCACATTTAAATTTTAATAGCCTCTAACGGTCATCTACAGTGTTATTTATGGCTTAAGGTAACATAAGGCAACATAAGTTAATAATGTAAAATAAGTTAACTTGGTAAGGCTAAGGTAGCAATACGAAGGTAGTGTAGTTTGAAGATACAAGGTAATTTGGTAGCCACCCTCTGAAGCTGCATGACATTGCAAAGAGTCGGTGCCATAAGACGGAGAAAGAGCTCGGAGCTTGTGGAGGGAGTAATTATACATCCGAGTCCATGATTGATCATGAAGAGCAAGTTCCACAATGAACCAGAGTTCCATTCTACTCCACGCAAAACGAAGCGAGGTTCTTCGGAGTCCTTCAGCTTAGATAAAACATGGATGCGGCTGGGATGTGGCATGAAAAAAGATTATCAGACAGAGGTATAGTAAAATGCTTTAGGATTACTACCCACTCGGTTCAGCATAAATACAAGCGGATTGGCAGACGTTGCAAGTGATGTGGCGCCCTTGCAGCAGATCTTCTGTCCTCCGGATTTAGTTTTAGGAGATGGGTGGGCTTCAATGATGAGAAGCACAGAAGTAATCAAATTAGATGAAATGATTATTGTAGAAAGTGAATAATGCTACCCATTGATTCACTTGCGCGATGCAATCCTATCTTCCGCTATTTTCCAAATCTCATCGCCGTCATATTCCCAACTCATCCTCAACCGTTCTTGGAATGCCCCTGGATAAACCCGTTGACCAGCAAATAACTCGTTGTCATTTGGGCGAACCACCAATCCAAACCAAAGCACAACTCGATGATCCAAACATTCCGGAACATCCTGCACTACTGTATACATATCCTCTTCGGAGAGTTGTACACGACCTCGAACATGAATGACAACGACTTGAATGCATGGTTGATCAAGAATATGCCGCAAGAGTGAAGAAAATCTGGCGTTATCCAATAAATTGTGTTGATAATAGACGGACAAATGGGTTAACTTTGGGAAAGCTGGATGAAGCGGCACGGGTCGATCTGGGAAGTACAGGTGCGTCGCTGAATGAATGAAAGGAAGAGATTCATCGAAATTTTCGAAAACAGATCTTCTGTGGTTGAATACCCCAACGACGCTGATATGTTCTGGTTGAATACGGTATCCAGCGAGTCTGTGAGACAAGTGTCCACCAAAACAGAACTTGCTTATATTGGGGCAAGTTGTTGAAAGTAGTTCTGCATTGGGAACTTGGCTCCAAGCATCAAGAATGAGACCATGGACGTGAGTTTTAAGAAAGTCAGAAGACTTGGTGGCCATTGTAGTGTTGAAACTTTGAACAGCCTCGTCTCGATGTAGGCTAATCAATGAGTAAAGTTGAGGCTCAATGATCGTATTAAAAGCCTTGCAGACCATGGATAGCATGGCCATGGATACCTGAGCATCATCATCTAGTAATGCGAAGATGAGCAGGAAAATTTCAAGTGGAAGCATATTTCCTGGTCCAAAGTTCGAGTTCGACGTCAGAATCCTAAGAATTGGAAACACTCACAAGCAATTAAAGCGTTTGCTTGCGAATTGTGTACAAGAGAGTATTCGTTGAAAACTTCGCTGATCCTGCAAGCAACGGTGAGTTTATCTTACAGAAAACAGCAGAAAAGCTCACACTGTATATCGTTTTGAGGGGAACGCCCTCCGGTCGCCAGACTCTGGCCGGAACACAACGGTGGACAAAAGGTTTGGAAAGCACTGCCAAGGAACAAAACTTTCTTACACTCCCACATGTATTTAGTAAGCTCTGGCGGATGCTGTTCAGAAGAGCCCGGGATTGCCGGTCGAATGAAGCTAGCACTAACAGATCTTCTTCTTCGATAGAGTAAACGGTACGTTCTAAATGGGGAGGTACTAGGAGCTGTAATATGGGGATACTTAATGCATCCATTGAGTTATAAGTTGTAATTCGGGGATTCTCGTTAGAATTCTTATGTACGAGCGCTGAATTTGACAGCCTCCCGGGTAGAGGAAGAAAACGACTTGTGACCCAAACGGGAGATATACCAGAAGTGAAACGGTGAATCCGTTTACAATTAGGAAAATGCAAATGAAAATGGCGCATTCAGCGACTCTCGAGACTAGCAATATTGCGTGACTTAACACTCAAATTGAATTTTCTAGTATAGTCTTCGTAGCTATCTCCAGGCGTATTTGGACTGTTACGCAATTTAAATTGCATCTGTCGCAAATTATACCTTACAACTCCTTGGACTTGACATACGCTTTTGGCAGTTGGCACCCTCGCTCCGGGGAGAAATCGGCTTTAAAATGCTGAGAAGATGTACTTAATGATACTTTGGACCGAAATCGGTCGCGTATTGGTCGCGTATGAGTTCGTATTCTGACCTATAAGTCGCTTCCTGTCCCAAAATAAATGTTTGGCAACTAATGAGCTTGTGAGATCACTATGATGGGAGTCATTCGGTCGTAACTAAACCGAGCATATACCCTCCGTCTGTACGTGACTGAGTAGTACATGTGCCCAGACCTGATATCGGAAATGCTCAGCTAAGTCGTTGCAGTATCACTACACTTTACCAGAATCTAACGGGATTTTTCTGCGCTACGCTGACAGTGCAATGTCCGAGAACACCATTGGGGCCGCGCACGAGAGGTGAGTAAGTACTTGGCGTAACAACTCAAATTGATAGGTGAGTAAACTGGCTTGGTCTTGCAATGGAATCAATGATTTTTTGGAATGTTATTTCGAGGTATATAAGCCCTACGACTTGACCCATATTCCTCACCGCTGGCCGGACATTTCAAACTTCGAACACTCTCATAAATTCCTATCTACCATGTTCAACACTCTCATCTCCAACTTCTTGTTGATGTTCTACTTCTTCTCACTGGTATGCGCCATTCCAGTGGATGTCAGTATATTTCTCTTCATAAGAGTGCTATCATCTCGCTCGCGAGTCTGCTCTATAGCCTTCATCAACGCGCAGAGAATTGGTAGCCCGTACTTCCGGGAAACCAATGGCCAAAACTTTGTATCATGGCACGTCAACACGCCAATGTGATGCGGAGAAGATTGGACACTCTCCTTCCAGAATGCCAACTGTTCATGGAGACTTTCCGCCAGTTGGAGGCTTCTACATGTTCGATTTAAATGCTCCGTTTTGCTTCAATACCGTTCAAGTGATAATTACATTTCCAAAGGACCACACCGAGGCCTGGTGGGGAAATATGTTCAGAGTCACTGGGACAGCTAAGACGTTTTGTGTGGTAGAACTAGAGTATACGGAGAGCCACGAGCACAAGGTTTACACGTCAGTTTGATTATATTTCTTTTGGCATCTGGGAATTAACCAATGCTCTAGCTTCCCTTTGGCGAAAGGTATACCATAAACTAGCTGTTTTCGCCTTGACTTGAAACTGACTGCATTGCACTATTTCCTTGACTACAACAATCGTGAAGGAAGAGCACATATATCACCCGAAGGCAAAGGAAAAACAGAGTTTTATTCAATCATAACTGGACCTATGGGCAAAGGCTATGCACCTGGCGAGTGTTATCTTTACCCGAGTCACTTTACCTCTTCTCATATATACTCTACAGGGAAAAAAGCAAACAACGAAGCTGAAACAAGTTATCATGATGCCGAAGGCCATTTGCTCACCCAACACGTTATTGTCGACAAGGCTGCTCTTCAACATTGAAGATCAAGAAGATGCAGACTTATGACCTCCACGAGGGCCAGGCAGATGCCACCCCTCCTGCATCAATGCCTACAGACATAAAGCTAGTGTCCACGAAAGGATAGGTGATATATGTCAATAATTTAGGTACTCTTTACAATATTTATGTATTTAGGCTATTAAGTACTACTGGTTTCATGGATAATTTCCGAGAGCTTTGACCATATTTTACTGAAATTGTTCGGAAATAGATCCAAATTTAGTTGGTCAAAGCTGGATATACAAACGGTCCGGGCCCGGACGTGCTTTTCTTGTCTTGGCACTCATTCGCATGAGAGCACTAGGACTAAAGAGGCTGACAAAGAAAGTAAGAAGGTTTTCACTTTTCGCCGGACTTTTAGATGTCTTGGTCACCAAACTATGAGAGTAACAAATCTTGAACCAAATGGCCGCTACCATTGGCAAGCCTAGCGTTAAGACCAGGAGATATTGAGTAGAATATAATGATAGTACCAAAACAACACCGATTCTTCCTTTTCCGCTGCACTTGGAAATAGGAGAGATAATGGCGATCGCTATCTCAATGGAGCTATCACTATGAAATTATAATAGTGTATAGTTTTGTTAAAAATTGTTCGACTCGTGGTCGAACTGATGTCCGTTTCGAATAAAACGAAGAACTAATCCAGACAAAATCCAGAGTAGGCAGACATGAGGAAACAACTGCAGTTCGTAAAATGTCACGTAGTTGATTTAACAGAGACAAACTGCATCTTCTGTACCAATGGCTAGTACACTGACCATGTAGAATGGCCATAGAGGAAAGAACACTGCGATTCTTCAATACTTCTATCTCCTTTCCGATTGCAACAATCCTGAACACACTGAAAAGTTAAGAATAAAAAGCCAATCAAGTGCAATGTAGATCGGAGAGAGTGTGAGCAAAGTAACTTGTTTTGCTACAAGGACAGTATCAGAATTCTAATGATTGGAAGCACTGACAAAGAATTAAAACGCTTGCTTGAGAATTGTGTGCAAGAGATTATTTCGTTGATATTTCGCCGATCCTGCGGGCAACGATGAGTTTCTCGTACAGAAAGATGTAGGAGGGCTCACACTGTAAATCGCTTTGAGGAGAATGATAAGGCTGTGGGCGGAACACAGAAGGTTTAGAACGAAGTACCGATTCTGCCGCTAGTGGCGAATGCAGTGCAGAAGAGGCCGGGGTTACCGGTCGGAGAGTTGCTCAGGCATTATCATACCCCGTACGCCCGACGGAGATTGATTTTAATAGTATGCGAGTGCTAAATGGAATGTCCGCGTCGTGTACAGAAGCTTTAGTTGTCCATATAATATCTTCTACAGCTTCTGGCTGATGGTGATTATATATTAATGGTTCGGGCATTCGGGTTCAACTCGGATTATAACACGAACAGTTAAAAGCCACCCGCGTGTTGACGTCTAATATCCACTGTCGGGTCCATCACTCCCACCTCTCAGACGGAAATCATCACACCCCTACCGGCGCACTTAAGCGCAGATCGGGTACCTAGTCCCAGCCCTAAATTCCTTCCCTCTCCTTGTACTCAATACTTACCATTATTGTTCGAAAACACTTCGGTTTCGGCGCAGGTGGATTCCAATGGTAGAACTTTGAAGGAAGCTTCAGTGCACATGACGGGAGTTGGATATAGCGAGTTGCTATATCCAGCTCTGGTCATGCGCTCTTTAGTTTGCTTTCTCCTCATTAGTATCAACACAGTACCAGCGCACAACATGATTGTGATCACCACTCCTGGGTCGCAATGCAGAATTTAGAGACACCCTATGCAAGAACCAAGTACCAAAGCATTTGATTTGTGTCGAGTGCCATTGCTCGCCACGGCCTCCCATTGGAATATTATTTTTACTATAGCTATGAGTCGTACTTCGATCCCCCTCCGTTTGCCTCCTGCCACCACTACGAGGCTCAAACAGAATATACCTCTTTGACGCTGCCTTCCTTCCAGTGAGGACGCACCCGTGTATCCCAACAGCAGTGTGCAGACAGACGAGGGAAGATCGAGATCCCGATTCATCTCCGAATTAAGCGCTTCGAATTTAACGCTTTGACATTGGAAACTATTGCGCCTGTCTTAAGCGACATAGTCGCTTTCACTTTCTTTATTTCTGCCCACCAGAAATTATGTTCGACGCGTCGACTCTCTGAGTCTATTTATCCTAAGTAAAGCGATCATGTCGAATGAGTCGGAAAGCAGATCTAATTAATCAGAAAGGCATTCAGCAATCGCTGCGACCTCACTTTTTTGGACTTCGGGTAGAAGAAGGCGGGAAGGGCTTGCTGCGGTTGCCTCGCACACGAAATTGTGGCGAGATGAGAGGCCTTAGATCTCATAAATCAAAGTAGTGGCGGATGCTGTTTAGAAGAGCCCGGGATCGCCAGTCGGATGAAACTAGCACCGACAACGTTCTTCGATAAATTAAACGATAGAATCCCAATTAAGAGATGCTCGGAGTTGTAATATGGGGATACGTATTGTATGCAGTGAGTTATAGGTTGCAGTTCGGGGATCCTCGTTGTAATTATGTGCGAGCGCTGAATTTGACAGCCTCCCGGGTAGTAAACAGAAAGCTGACTTGATTTATCTCCTACTATTTCTTGACTACGAAGAAATGAATGCCCTATGCGTTAGGCGGGAGGAAGAAAATGACGTGTGACCCAAACGGCAGATATACCACAAGTAAACGATGAATCCGATAGTCGATTACGATTCTGGGTAGGAAAATGAAAATGGAAACGGCAGATTCAGCGACTCTCGAAACTTTAGCAATATTGGCGACTTAATCCTTATATTGAATTTTACAGAATACTTAGTCTTCGCAGCCATCTCCTAGCGTATTTGGACTGTTACGGAATCTACATTCCATCTTTTGCAAAATCATACCTTACAGTGCCTTAAGCTTGATATACTCTTGGCAGTGACTTCCTGCCGCTGATTGTCTCAAGCTTGCGCGCAGCCAAGTTTCTGAATTGTAGCATGCTCTCGCTCCGGGGAAGAAATCGGCTTTGTGATGTTGAGAAGATGTAGCAGTGGTACTTTCAACTGAAGCCGGTCGCGTATTGGTCGCGTATGAGTTCATACTTTGACCTAGTCGCTTCCTCTCCTTGTCGTTTCCCAAAATAAATGTTTGGCAAACTAATGATCGTGTGAGATTACTGTGATGGGAGTCAATCGTCATTAAACCGAGCATATACCCACCGTTTGCGGGTGACACGCGTGCCCACACTGGATAAATACATAGTATCATTAGTCGTCGGAAATTCTCAGTAAATTCCTTTCAGCATCGCTACACTTTACCAGGATTTAACGGGATTTTTCTGCGCTACGCTGACAGTGCAATGTCCGAGAACACCATTGGGGCCGCGCACGAGAGGTGAGTAAGTACTTGGCGTAACAACTCAAATTGATAGGTGAGTAAACTGGCTTGGTCTTGCAATGGAATCAATGATTTTTTGGAATGTTATTTCGAGGTATATAAGCCCTACGACTTGACCCATATTCCTCACCGCTGGCCGGACATTTCAAGCTTCGAACTCCCTCATAACTTTCTATCTACCATGTTCAACACTCTCATCTCCAAGAACTTTTTGTTGGCGTTCTACCTCGCCTCACTGGTATGCGCTGTTCCAGTGGATGTCAGTACATTTCTCTTCATAGAAGTGCTATCATCTCACTCGCGACTCTGCTCTTTAGCCTTCATCAACGCGCAGAGAACTGGTAGCCCGTACTTCCGGGAAACCAATGGCTAAGATTTTGTATCATGGCACGTCAACACGTCAATGTGATCAGGAGAAGGTTAAACACTCTCCTTCCAGCATGCCGACTGCTAAGGGAGACTTTTCGCCAGTTGGAGGTTTCTATATGTTTGATGTAATGCGCCATTTTATTTGAACACCCAATTGATACTCACATTTTTCGAAGGACCACACCGAGGCCGCCTGGTGGGGAAATATGAACAGAGTCACTGGGACAACTAAGACGTTTTGTGTGGTAGAACTAGAGTATACGGAGAGCCACGAGCACAAGGTTTACACGTCAGTTTGATTATATTTCTTTTGGCACCTGGGAATTAATTAATGTCCTAGCTTCCCAATGGACGATAAAGATGAGCTTTGGCAAAAGGTACACCATCGACTAGCTGTTTTCGCCTTAACTTGGAACTGACTACATCGCACCAGTTCCTTGACTATAACAACCATGATGGAAGAACACGTATATCTCCCGAAGGCAGAGGGAAAACAGAGTTGTACTCTATTATAACTGGACCTATGGGCGTGGGATATAACCCTGGTGAGTGCTTAACCTCCCCCGAAGATTCTGCTTGTTCTGACATAAGCTCTACAGGGAAGAAAGCGGACAACGTAGCTGAAAAAAGTTATCATGATGCTAAAGGCCATATGATCACCCAATACGTTATTGTTGACAAGGCTGCTCTTTCAACATTAAAGATCAAGAAGATGGAGACTTATGAATTCCACGAGGGTTGGGCAGATGCCAAACCTCCTGCATCAATGCCTGCAGACATAAAACTATTGTCAACGAAAGAATAGGTGATATCTGTCGAATTTAGGCACTATTCATGATACTTCCGTATTTAAGCTATTATTCCTAGTTAGGTGGATGATTTATGAGAGCTTTGATCAAATGTTCTGGAATTGTTTGGCAATACTTATCGAAGATCCAAATTTAGTCGGTCAAAGCTGGATATACGAATGGCCCAGGTCATGCCGCACTCGTTCGCATGGAAACGCAAAATCTGGAACCAAGTGGCTGTTATTAGTATTAAGATGAGTAGTTGCCGAGCGGATTATATAAAAATAAAATTGAGTCCTCTTTCGCCACTGTCCTTGGAAGAACTAGACAAATAATTACTTTTAAATGACTACTGTACCTCAATGGAGCTATCACTATGAAGCTATCATAGTAGCTTACTTATTCAACTACTTTGGAATCTCTGGTAGTGTCTGTATACTATATGATATCACAATAGACTCCGTACACGATACAAGTAATAGATATCGTCCAGTTGATACGAAAACGAATATGATGAAATACTTGATTCCCAAAGTTCTCCGCTCCCATTCACTATGCACATTTCTCGTTCTGTGTACTGGCAGGTCCAAACTCCCGATTCCGTACAAGAGCCCAAAGACGTGCCCTCCCCTCTTCACCCACCACCCCACCCAAGTGCTCCTAAGACCACAGATACAGCTCAGACATCAGCTATGATACATCACTTTGGTAAATCAGACAAGGTGAATCCTGCATATAATGCCGCAAAGTCATCGTTTTAATGGAAACCAACGATAGATACCCATACGACTAAAATTACGGATTGCTTTACAAGAGCTGTAGGCTGGCATCTGCGCCGATTCAATCGGGATGCGCGTATACTGATCTGCTATCAACTTTCCAGGTCGTGTTTTCACGCATTAACTGTATAACACAAGATAGCAGGCCAATGCAATAAACCCAAGTGAAGATCTATATCTCTAGCATATCAAAACCCAACGTCGACGATATCAAAGGTAACGGCAGTCAAATCAAAATTCTCCTGGGTATAGGTAGTACCAGCCACAGTGGCTGCCATACTCAGGTAGGTTACACTCAAAAGGGTGAAATTGGCGTTATAAAACGTGAAACCTCCTTCAGGTGGATTGTTGCCATCGAGCTGGAGAGTGGTCGGTGTGATTACGGGGGTAAAAGGGGGTGCGGAGGCGAGTGAGGTTCCCGAAAATGCAGTCATGGATGTACTGATTGAACCTGCGTCGCCGCGTACCTACAGAATGATGAGTCTTTCTTGAGCGTTAGATACAAAAGAAACAACATACCGCCACAACAATGTCGTAAACCATATTAAATGACGTCGGAGTGACTACGAAAAGTTCCTTGCTGCGAATGACATCAACAAACAGCGAATCCTGCTCGACCACAAAGCCAGATCCACCATTATCCACCACGATTGAATCTGAGCCGTCATTGTTATCAATCTCAAACCAAAACTTGGATATCGAAGAAGTGGCATTGATAGTGGCATTGAAGGAATATCGTGCGGCGGCAAGATTTTGCGTTGTAGGCCCTGCGTTGAAAACAACATTTTGGGAACCCGATGATTGCACAGAACACCCAGTGGAGGGACAGAATGATCCCTGTCGATCCGCCCAAAGCATGGTCACCGTGGCACCCGTGCTGGGGTTAAGAACCTAATATATGGTGTTAGTGGCACTTGGATACTGACAGTAAGTAAACATACGTACTCGCAAAGTGGTTGTCATAATCAATGTTCCGTTTTGGTAAGATAGCAAAGGATCCGAGATGAGATAGTCGAAAGGCTCAGTAATAGGTTCAGTGAGATTCACGCCGTTTGGAACGTTGTTGATCATTCTTTCAATCAAATTTGCGCAAGTTTCACTGAACGTATCGGGAGAAAGAAGGCTGGTGCATGCAGGTAAGTATCGTCATTCAGGAAGTCTTAATGGTGAAAAAAGACACACTTTTGCATGGTTGCATTTCCGTCGCTTGAAAAAATTCGGAAATCTGAACGGGTTGTGATATTCGGACCCACGACGAGTACATCTTTGGTGGTGTTCATAAGGTACTCCGAAACGCTATCGATTATCTCATTAAAGATGAACGGAAATGCAGATGTAAGGTGCACCCACATCGTGTTATCAAACGCAGGGGTTGTATCGAAGGTGGCGACATCTGTTGCGCCCAAGCTTTCCGTCACAATGAGAGGAAAGTCCCCTTGTCGGACCCCTCCAAAGGTATGACCACAGGAAACAAGAGATATCATCTCTGATTCATTGAACCCTTGGCTTTGAAAGGACGCTATGTGCGACGCAAGAGGTTGTTGTGGCTGAGGAACGGTTGATGGGCCTGCGACAGTGGCATCAACCCGACCGGCACTGTAAGGAATAATGGGACCTCCGCATCCTTCAACAGCAAGCACCGCTGCTAAAGCTATCATATCTGCCACTAGATAGAAGGGAGATCAGTCTTGAATCACACTGACACTAAAGACAAACATACGTACTTCCAAAGAATGGAGTGGTCCCAAAACCATTAAAGTCCCTCAAAGATGCGGTCATTCCTTCACCAATATTCTGAAAACGGAGCTACAGTTTCAGTAGAAAGCTACACATTCTGTTGAAAAGCAAGTACCTCTAGTCTGTCGAGCTCATATTGAATCGACGCATCTACCCCTCCAGTGCCCTCACTTACGTTATGAGATGCTGAATCATGATAAGCCTATGAATGCAGATACTTTTAGTTAGCGTTCACCCAGATATATTCCCACTCACAATACGAAGCCATTGCGCTGCTATAGTCGTGTTATCCCTGATCGGGCAACCTTGGATAAATCCGCCCATATCATCCTCGAAAAACAGTTGATCGACATGACTCAGTACGGGGTTGGGCCACTGAAAGGTCGAGAAGCCGTGAACATAACCGAAGATGCCCGCTATGAAAAAGGATTTAAGGAGAGGGAGTGACATTGCTTGATGAGAGAGGAAATTATTTGGTAGCCTAAAGTCAACGCGAATACGGTATTTAAGCGACGCAAACTTGTCTTAGATGCGTGAGTAAAACATAATGGTCGGTAAGCATGTAACTGCTACGAGGGCAAAGTTGGCCGTACCATTGAGACCGCATTTCCTACGAGGGCAAAATGGGCCGTAATTGTGAGCGTTGAGAGTTATTGGATTCATTCCTACCGCGTAGTTTACCATTCATTTCTTCTAGAGTTGTAGCGGTGGTCCCCTGGATATATGTTAGTAGTCATAAGGATAGTGTACGATTCATAAAGTAAGCCGTCGGAGAACACTTACCGCTCACCTATGTTCATCACGTCGACTCTGACATTCTCTTTATCCTACGAGCGAATGATGTCAAGTTGGTCAGATAGCACATAACATTAGCAAGGCTCATACAACAATCAACGCAATCCTCAAGTCTTTGCAGCATGGAAATAGTGATGCGTCGTTACGAATCTGAGTATTCGGAGCAAGTGTTCTGTTGAGGCCTGATACCTACAGTACAGCAGTAGGTTTATAGATCTGGAGGATATCGCTACTCATTAAACCATGTGTCCTTAAGAAGCTGCATAGCTGATGGAGCAGTCCGACGGATTGAATGCAAGACATCTACGCATTAGAGCCCCAGGACTGTCGATATCTTTGTCCATTGCACGGCAGCCCGCGTCACGAAGGCAAGTCTCGACAGGACGTAGTGGAAACATCTTGAAGCTCTTCATTTCTCCTCATAACAGCGAGTAAGGGAAATGAATACGTAGTCGAAAGGGGCGAATTGAGTTTATTTTGGACATACCATTTGTCTCGGAATACTGGAAGCTATTTGGGTAGATGTTGAGAACCAGCGGATGATAACGCTGGTTCGTGAACGCGGTGATGTGCCAGAAATTATGCTCAACTTGCACACTCTTTGACGTCCAGTCGACACCAGGGCGTAATTTCTCGAGACTGTTTGTCAAATCTGACGGTAGACGTGTGAGGAGGGTAAATACCTGTAAATATGCTTACAGTTAGTATTTACGGTTCTTCGGCATGTTTACTAGAGTACAAACCAGACAGCCAAACGTCCAGATATCAACTTTCTCGTCCCATGGGCCGCTCAGAATGACCTCAGGTGCACGGAGAGTGAGCGGTGTGATATGGTCCGTCGTCTGCTCGTCAATCTGTTGCACTATTTCTATATTGAATGAGATATTGTACAATGAGAGGGAAATTACCGTGGCTAAAGTCCCCGAGCTTATAGTCGCACACTGCTAGGTCAGCTATACATGGAACAGGGACGATGCTCAGATACAACGGCATTCGTGACGACCTTGTACAGGCTTTGCGAAGGAGCACAAACTCGGGGAGGGTGAGTAAGAACCCAGTCATTGATCGCATCGGTGATCAAGCTGGGAGTAAGGCTAAGCATAATATTGTCGAGCTTAAGATCCAGCAGAAAAAATGAACATATTAAAAATGGAGATGAGCTTCAAATACGCACCTGTGTGAGCGAAGCCGCACCGATGCAAAGCAACCAGGCCTCGTAAAATATGGCGCATAATTCGTTTCACGGTTGGTAATGAGCGGTCAGCCTCACGATGGGCCTTCCAAACATCCTGCAACGATGTCTGCTCGAGCTCTAATACGAGGCATAGATGCTCTCCATCCTGTTCGATGCCCTTGTGTGAGAGATGCGTGATGAGGCGGTTGCAGTGCTTGGTTTCGTCAGGCAAGGCATTGATGGATTACGAGCTCTCGCAAGTGAGATTCTACGTTGAGCAATGTAGCGTAGCCATTGAGAATCTTCAGAGCCACATGGAATCCGAGATTGTTAGTACTAAAAGAGAAAATGCTCGGCGACTTACTGGCGATCCTTCGCCAGCCAAACACTCGAGTTGATCCCAAATCCTAGCTTTGCCTGCAGCTGAAAGCGATCAACCGGTCCCAAAACGTCTTCGGCGTGCCGTGGAAGAAAAACCAAAGCCTTCATGCGCTGGTATTCCGAGAAGCTCCTCGATAAATGAAAAATGGGCCCTCCATCGTTGTTTTCGGACGGATTGGACATAGAGGATTGAGCGCCCGATGTAAGAAGCCTTCGACTAGAACAGCGGTGAAGAAGAGATGGACGCAAACAGGACGTGTGGAGAAAACAACGGAGCATGACAGTTTCAAGTTCAACGGCCTTGTATACGACTTAGAGTTGTGAGGATTTCGGCTTGCGGAGCTTTTCGGAGAGGACGACAAAAATCAAATTCGAATTATCGGCGATAATTTCTGAGTTTGAGCTAGACGAAATCACAGCATTTAAAAAGTACGCGTCGTGGAAGGATTATTCAATATATAGATTTGAGTGGCCAGAAAAACTGTAACCGCTAGATGCAAGAGATTGTGGTGGCAGGAGGAAAAACGCGTTGGCATCTATTGCGTAACACGTCATTGTTTGGGCGTCAAAATTGTCTGTGATCAGTCTCGAGAGTTATCCTAGTTCTCCTCCACGACTTCAACCCAAAGTCCGACTCCACCTGAATCTTGTTCGCTGAACAACGCATCGACACTGACCCGACATACTCCCTACGGCTAATCCAAGTTCCGACACGACGGGCATGAGTAGCATGGGCGGACACTTGTTAGAGATGACTCATCGGAAGGCAGGACTCGAACTCGAGAGGCAAACACTACGTCTACAAAGGAAGATTCTCACTGTTTTGCTCACTACTGGCGTTAAATAAACGACAACGTCTTCAACGAATCCAGCCACTCACAACAAATTCAATCTATGCTGCTTTATTTCCAGCGTCACTCTGGTTGTAATTGCATCTCCCTCCATCGAATTAGCAATGCGCTCTTTATCTCGCTCTCTTGAATTGCACTGTATCCAATCTATGCAGGCGATCACCTCTCAAGCTCATGTTCGAGCCCACCCGCTAGGCCGAGTTGTATCCATCTATGCCCGCCAGACATTCTCAATTCTAAGCTCCACTCAACCCGATCTATCGAAGTAGGAACGTTCTCGCTGTCGGGTGGTGGTGGTTAGAGTCGGTAAACAAAGGAACAGGATTGGTGTACTGGTTCCCGCTGTATTGAGAGCGATGACAGAAGCACATTCTTTCTCACTTCTTTCGTCGGTAACCGATAGGTCTATCTAATCCCAAGAGTTTCATTGTAAGAAACATAAACCGCGTTTCGACGAACTTCAGTGATATTACTCGTTGATCACATCGCTGCTTCTCAGCGTCGAATTTCGACCTAGCCAAGACACAGCGAGAGAGCAGTTGGAAACCACATGATCATGAGATGGTGCTGAAATGCTCACTGCGTCGATGAAGCTCAAAGGACGTGAAGGTGAAGGGATGTCCCATAGAACCGACGTACACCATATTTACTGGCTGGGATCCTTCTCTTTTTCTATCAGCTCAACCTTGACAGTGAGGATCTCACATCTACCGTCGATTCTTCGTCTGCAACGGCTCATCTATAGCTTGGTGGTGTATCCTCCCGTCATCCTCATTCAACTAGGAATTCCAATCAAAATTCCGTCCGCCGAGGTCAATTCTTATTCTAGACTCGGAATCCACCTTCCGTCAACCCAAGATAAGAATCAAGAAAGACAACGAGCACAGAATTGGAATCTCCCAGCTACTCTAAGCAGGTTCTCCCTCCTATGAGTCCGAGAACCGAGGGTTTGCGCGCAAGGACGGACTGCTACTCATGACAGATTCGTGGACTGGCATACGCACTACCAAGGAACTGTCATGCAGTCGGAGAGGAATTGGAATGGATCCTCGCGTTTAACACGAGGATCGACGCATGTAACAAAAGCGACGAGACTTGGGAGTACAAGGAGCATCTACGCATTAGTTCCGTCTTTCACTAAGGGTGCTAGCTGCTTATACGCCTCTCTCACCTCCTATTCTCATCGCAATCATTAGGTCGCGATCGCACGATCTTAACCTTCCGCATTCACTGGTTATTCAGGCCCTCTTCATCTGGAATTATTGAGATGGCAGTCCTGAGGTGATTATATGGGGTTGGGGGGATGGTGGGTGCGGATTTGGTTCATCAGTATATGAGTGGCTTTCACGAATCTCAGTACGTAGATGAAGGTAGAGGGTATGGTCCATTTCCTTTTTTGCATTCAGTTTCTTTTCATCGTCGCTCCCCCTTCTTTCTCCTTGGTTTTTTTTACCATTACCAGCTGGCAAATGCATCACCACTCCGCAGGCTCGGAGGTGAGCGGAAATTATCATAGATCGCACACGTTACATTGTATGATCCTTCCAATCTCCCATACCAAACTTTCGGGAATCCCCCAACAGAACCCCGAACCCTGATGCGTTCCGCCATCTTTTAACAGATTGACATATATGATGAGGTTGGTTCTGCAAAATGGGAGGAGGATTGGGAGCAAGTTTGAATTTGCTTCCACGGTTTGTCCACGGGAGCTCAAGAAGCTGTACTACTTGGGATGGAACACTGCAAGGCTAATGTCAATCACCATTTTGAACACACACAGCCGAGTCAAGCGCTCAATGATCTTTCTTTGCATAGATTTTCCGCGTAGGCTCTACAGCAGCTAGGAACCAACATCTCCAAGCGCTGAACTTCGGAAACATATATAAAACAGCAGAGATACACCTGTTAGGCAATTTTCCTTCTTTTCACTTGGCCTCTCTCAGTCCCCAAGTGGGTTGAGATTCTTAGCAGGCCAACCCCTCAAATTTTACGGATGACTTGCTTGTTTACTGCAGACACCTGAGTAAACAAGCAAGTCCCAACTGCCAAGTCGGATTTTCGGCGGGATGAGCAGGCCAAGTAGTGATTACTCGGATGATGAAGATCGTAAGATGTACGATTTCCGGGGCAGGGAACATCGTCGGGGTCGGGCAATTGAGAGACAACGTCAAGCCCCCCATGGTGGCAGTGATTGCCCACTACACTTGCAGCCAGTCGCTGAGGAAGATGAGGTATGGTCGGAGATACCTTATTTGTACATTTTCTGATGTACACGTATCGCTACCGCTAGGCTGAATATCATTCCCAGCTTACCTCAAACCAAGTCAGGCCAGCCAACATCACCTCATTGAGCCTGGGTGCGCAAGGCTCCAGGAGCTCCCGAACCACTGTCTCCGGTGGTATACAGAGCAGTGTTGGCGGGGACCAGAGGATTGATAAAGACCACCACAACCACACTACCGTCAACCACAACCACACTACCGTCAACCACAACCACACTACCGTCAACCACAACCACAACCACTATTGCACTGTTAACCTCAATGGAGGCTGGGTCTTTGCAATGTATGTATTTTTGAGCTTTTCGACACGCTGAATATTAATTATAACCTTCAGCGTTTTATTTGGGCGCGGTGACTCCCTGATCATGAGATGTACCTAACGCGGGACTCTCGATGGTGCATGGTCTTCGATGTCACCGCGGTTCTTCTGTTTTTATTCTATTTTCTATCTCTTATGGCCACCTCCTCCCCTCGCACCGGCGAAGAGTGTGCGTCTTAGTTTTAGGGGGCGCGCAACTCAGTGAGAGTTCGCGTCCCGTTTAACTCTCATTTCCATATTCTTCACACTTATTGTATGTAGCGGTGATTCTAGGGGGTTCGTACTACTTTGCGATATAGTTCTGCCGCGTCCCGTTCAATTCTCGCATTAACCATTTCTTTTTTGTTTTTCTACATGCTTGGCGGTTTCAGGGGACGCGCAACTCAGAGAGAGTGGGCCGTCTCGTTTAACTCTCAGCTGATACCCTGCCTGACTTCATACGTGCATCTGTCCTCCGCTAAATCATATAAACTGTTTTCTACGAAGATATATAGATCGTTCACCATTAGTGATTCAAAATTTTGCATCTCCCAATGATAAATTACAAAACTGAGAAGCCTTGAAGTTGATTGAGCATCTGAAGAGTAGCGAGGAAAGCAGGCCAGCCGCAAGACTAACATCGTTGACAGCGTTGAGGAACTCCTCAGGGCTAGCAGTAACCAGCATAGATATGAATCAGATGCATAGCGGATAGTACTTGTACTGAGTATAGAGCTTAAAGTTACACTAGTTTGAAAGCGCCCGGTCGTATCGCCCATATCCCCCGTTTGAGATCCTGGGAGGATGGACTTGGTGGGTAGCCGAAGAGCCTCTCAAAGGATATGCATCAGTGGAGGACAGCTACACTAGAGAGAAATTACTAGTATCAGGGGGTACCTGCGTAGTGTTCAATCGTTTCGTTTCCAAGTTTGTTCGGTTATGCTGTAGATTGGGATGGAGGTCGGATCAGACAACTCCAAACCGCAACGGAGCCCTGATTTCTGCATTTCCGAATCATTGTACTGAAAGCAAAGGGTATGACCTAGTTCTAACACTTCCACTTGCCGTGCCTGAGTGATACATTCACATTTGAACCGCGCACATTCACATCTGGAGCATGCACATTGGCTTTCGACTTCCTATTTAGGTCGGACGAGCACGCAAAATTTCAGGCCCGCACTCCGCTCCCCTCCCCTCCCTCGCTGCGCTCGGGGGTCCCCCGAGCCGGGGAGTCGTCGGCGGGCACTCTAAAGCTTCATTTTGCGCAGGAAAAATGTCCTCAGGCCCTTCGGGCAACCCTAACCCCTAACCTAGCGCCTTCGGCGCCCCAACCCCGAACCTAACCAGCGAAAATTTAGCTCAGGTTATCTGCATTGTTAGGGCTAGCACAGCTAGCCCTAACGGCGGCGCGGCCTACGGCCGCGAATTAATGCCTCAGGGAGTTCCCAAGCTGCTTATAAATCAGGCGGATAATTCATTTAACCGAATTGTAACCGAATGTGCGCCATCAAATGTGAATGTGCGCCCTCCAGATGTGACCAGTAACGTCCCGCTTACGCGAGACAATCCCCGACTCGCCCAAGTACGCACGATAATTACAAAGCCAAACAAAGCACATAAAATTGAAGCAGTTGTACACGAAACGAGTACTTCATAATAACCAGCAGCTAAAGCTCAGCGAGTGATCTGCAGTCATCGAATTTAGTGAAAGCCGGACGAATGCTACGCAGAAGACAGACCTTGCAGTGTTAATGGTATGGGAAACATGAGCAGCCGAGCCAACATCATCGTCGCAGAGAGGAGAAGTCGAGAAGAAAGTGTTCACAAAACCAGGGGCTATGTCGAACCAAGGTGTAGTACGTACAGTGTCGAACCACCCGTTGCGCACGTTAGCGAAGGCTACAAAACCTACGGTGCTGTCGTGATCGATTAGAGCAGAAGCACTGCTAATGCAAACACTGCAAGAGCCCTCGCAGAAAAAACTCCAGTATAAGCTAGCAACAAAGTAGGCAACGTTTTCCCTGGCAATCGTAGCACAACGATTACGGGCAGCAGCTGTTGGTCGTACAAATGATCACTGGTCGATGGGGTGTAATTGAGCGCAGGGACCGAGGTTCTAACTGACTCAACAACTGCTTGACCGACTTTGGATAAGAGATAATCCACAGTAAATCTATAATAATTAACATTCTGTGGTGAAGCAGGTAACGTAGCTGCAGCACTTTGGAACAAGGATGTTATAGCGCGAATCTTATCCTTCTTGCTCGAGTATTTCAAGGGCTAGGGAGATAGTCGTTGTACGAGCTGACTGCTAGGGACTGAAGGTGAGTGTACAATAAGTCCGGTTGTGTTTGTGATAACCATTGCGGTTTGCAAGATGCGGTTCTCAAAAGGATATTGCTGATTGTTTCTTGTTCGACCAACATTAGACGCTCTCGCAATGCTAACAGAGGGGAAGAAACTGTTTCGTCGTCACGTTGACCTATGCCGATTAGGGCCGTGGTAAAATCGGGTAAAGATCTGGACTAAAAGTCACGTTTATTTGTTCGATCGTACGGTACAAGGCCCTCCCTCTCACTCCGTTCGAGAGTCGGGGAATGTGTTTTTCAGGCACGGCAAGTGGAAGTGTTAGAACTGGGCACCACCGGAAAGCAAAGCCCCTTGGATGATGTATTGCAAATTCGAGTTTCGTTCTAGGTTGGTCGAGCTTCGAGTACTCTTGTTAAAAACGGAGAAGTTTCGGAGAAACTCATCCTTGGTTGACCTTGGTTGACACACGCGCGAGAATAACGCGTAAAGGCTTCTGTAATTCAGCTGTTTCTAACAATTCCGATACCATTTTCCATGGGCGAAGAGGAGCGGTTTCGACCGCTTGTTCCTAAGCCTGCTAATCACCGCCATCTGGCCATCATCTCCGGGTTCCTACATGTCACGGAGCAAGGCTGTTCAGATGATGCTTCCTTTCTCTCTCACCAACACGACTCTCACTGTTCTCGTTGTTTCTACTGTTCTCTTTTTTCTCTGGAATATGTGGTCAGCACAAAGGAAATGGGATCCTCGAGGGCAGGTTCGTACCAATGATATGGCATCATTGAATCTCTAGCTTAACTAAGGACTGCATTAGCACTGCTACGTGACCGGAGGATCCTCGGGACTCGGGCTGGCTGTTTCTGTCGCGCTCACGAAAGGAGGTGCGGACGTATCGATTGTGGCTCGGAATGAGGAACGCTTGGCTAAAGCATTGGCGGAACTTGAGGCTCGTTCCTTTGCGAGTATACGTCCTTGGATTGTACCAATTCTCTTTGAATAGAAATACCGAACAAGTCCTGATCAAAAACTACGAACCTACTCCTTCTCTCTGTCCGAGCCCGACGCGTCCGACGCAGCCTTGGAAGCAGCTTGTCGTGATCACGACGGTAAACTTCCCCATGCAGTATTTCTATGCGCAGGATCATCGACTCCGGGATTCTTCGTCGAGCAAGATGCCAGCTCGCTTCAAAAAGGAATGGACAATACCTACTGGGTCCAAGCCTATACCGCTCTAGTAAGACTGTCGGTGCTGATTCCTGAATGTTGCTGACTGCATGTTTTAAAGACCTACACAAAATGGACTGTCCGTGACAAAACTCCAGGAAAGATAGTATTCGTTTCCTCCCTGCTAGGATATATGTCAATGATCGGCTACTCTTCTTATTCTCCTGGGAAGCATGCGCTCCGAGGTATATTTACTACCATATCTCATGTACGTTTGTCTTACAATGAAAATTACTTCTATGCCTATATAGGTCTTGCAGAAACTCTTCGCTCCGAACTCCTGCTCTATGGAACTACTGTTCACATCATGTTCCCTGGAAACATCGATAGCCCAGGATACGTCGAAGAAAACCGTGTCAAGCCCAAAATCACACTTGAAATCGAAGCGACGGATAAGCCAAAAGCGCCGGAGGCACTTGCTGAGGGATTGATACAGGGTATGTTATCGATTGAGCTACATTTGCAATTTCTCATTCTCTTTTCTTTATTAGGTGTTCAACGCGGCGACTTTCATATCGCTCCTGATATGCTTAGCAACATCTTCCGCTCATCTACACTTGGCGCCACACCCCATAATAATTTGTTGCTCGATGGACTTTACGCGACCATAGGATGGGTACGTCTACTACACTAGTCATTCTGAGAGGTTCACTCACTACACTCTTCGCTTCTCTCTCATCTTCTTTCTTTTTTGGCCACGGTTTCTATTGTACCAATCGGAAAAACTTCATCGAACTGTCGTTTCTTCCATGTAGATCGGTCTTCCCCTCTGGCGCCGAGATATGGATAGCACAGTCTTGAAACATAGAAAAGAGCACAGTGATTATCTTGCCGCGAAGGGGTTCTTCAAGTAGTGCTTCAATAGTCGGGCTTCGTACTAGCGACTACGTGTGAGAGGGTAGTACTGAGTTGGTTTGGGAATGCACTTGAATGTTTAGTAACCGTTCTATGCTAGATCGACATTGATTCGAAGCTTACACTAATCATCATCATCTCGCATTAATCTGGGCACTTCAGTCTGGTCTGCATATCTTGACTGTTCATCATCCGCCACTGATGTTCATTAACGTTCTTTCCCTATTGAAGACGATACGACGAATGATTCAATGAACCATGTTATCTTGCACTGCCGTGTCATATGGAGTGGGCTTGAGGCCGGGACTTGTTCAGTGTGAGAATACTAGAGGCACAACGTCGGTTCAAAATCTGCAGGAGGAAGATAACAGCCTTTTTCCGCATCCCCTGCACCTTGGCATACCTCCCTCCACGACCTCTTCCATTCCTTTTCTCCATCGTGTCCCAAAGTTAACAACGACCCATTCTCAATCCTGACATGTCTAATAATGTCACTGCATGCGATTCAAGTCTTCCATCCGGTGCGGATATTTCGGGGACGCTAGATGGATTTTTCTACGGTTATGCGGTTTCGACAGTGTACGTGGCTTTTCTCTGGAGCATGAATGGTCAACTAACATGATCTTTTTTTCCTAGATTATTCGGCATTACGGTGGTTCAAACGTGGATGTATATCAATAATAATAACGATAAATGGCCGTTCCGATTACTTGTGGGTCTCATATCATCATCGAGATACTATCGGATCCAGAGTTTGACTTACTCTGAACCGGATTTGTTTAGGTGGCTGCAATGGTGTAAGATTCATTTTCTGTGGTACATGCCTCAAGTTAATCGCGAAATTATGTTCTTCCAACTTTCCAGGCTGGGGGACTTTGCAACCACCTGTCTGGATACGCAAAGCGTGCACCACTATGTGATATCCAACTTTGGTGACCTGGACGTTATAACGACAATCACGACGTAAGTATAAATTTACCCTACATCCCTTCCAAACCTATGTTCGGAGATGAATCCTCATTCTAGACCGATGGCAATAGAGTATCTCCTCACCCTCATCATCGTTTTCTGCATTCAAATATTCTTTGCTGTCAGGGTTTGGCGCCGTACGTGCTCTATTGGATCCTAATTGGTAGTTATTGAATTTATTTATTCCACAGTTGGCTCTTTCCATTGGACTGTTTACGCTTCAATCGTGCTAACTGCAGTTGGCTCATTAGGTACGTATATATACCTTGTCATTTAATGTTCGTTTCAAAAGTCAATTCCTTAGCTGCCGGTCTTTCAGCCGCTGGTCAACTCGTCACAGACAATAGTCTTCTTGGTTTGGCAGCCGTGAACTCACAGGTTGGCTTGGAGCTTCCATCAGTTTCACGATTCTAGCTCTAATTATCACAATCTCAGTTCGAAGTAGGCTGGGAGTGCGGGCTTTCAGCGGTGTCCGACCTTATAACCACCACTGCTCTTTGCTGGTCCTTCAGTCGTGTACAGACCGGAATCAAGCGAACCGACACGCTGCTACAGAAGTTTTTCCAGTACACAGTAACACGAGGCGTTCTTGTTACCCTCGACCAAACGCTCTTTCTTGTGTTTTTCTTGACCAAAACCGAGAAATTGTGGTGGTAATAAATTCGTTCGCTGTGATTTGATCAGATATGGTGTTCTCTGACTCGCGCGCTTGCTTCCACAGGTTACCTTTCCATCTTTGCTCGAGCAAGATTTATGTCAACACCATGGGTAAGAACGAGCTCGAAGTCTTATCCTCTCCTTTTTCATTGACATAAATCCTTTATGATGCAGTCGCCATGTTGAATTCTCGGAGCAGCCTTCGAGCCAACTTCGATAATAAGAACGGTATCATCACTGATTCGGACCTGCCAGGGTATTCTTCAACACATTCTGCCATCAGGACTCATCAACTTGTAGATTCAATCCCTGAAAGGAGTATTACGATCAACGAATCTGGTAGCCGCGGCGCAATCAACAAATTTAAGATTGCGATCCCGTCGAGAAAGGGAAGGGATGATGATACATTTAGTGACAGTTATATCGAGGTAAATTCGCCTGCATTCATGTGTTCAACTATAAACTGACAGACTCACCGTCCGAAAGATGGGAAATCGGAAGCCGGAAGGAATAATTGTAACACGAGAGGTGCTGCCTCCTCAAGATATATAGATTACGTGAACTGTACCATTAAGCTGTGTATAACGAAAAATACAACGAGAATATATTAATCAAATCTGGTCTCAACCAGAACTGCCTATTATATCCAAGCTCCGGTTAATCTCTCGAGCGTTTACCTTAACAATTAATCCATTGAAAGCTGGTTAATCAGTTACAGTGGTAAGTAATTAATCAGCTCGAGGTACAGAAAGCTGGTTAATTATATGCTACATTGGTAGGTGTTTACTATAATGATATACAGAAGCTCTGGTTACTCGGAATTCGGGAATACATGTTCAATATTTGTGCAAGTGCCAGTTGCTAGTACACACTCAGATATTCTGTTTCATTGTGCCTCTAAGTATCTTGTGCGCGGCAGGTTCTCAGTGCTAAAGGAGAGACAGGTACAGGGAGAAAATGGACATAGGAGGAGTGTACTACCATAAGCAATTGAGACACAATGAACCTTACTGGCCTGGGTGCCTATGGTGTTTACAGAAGAGAAGTAGATGAAGGAAAGAAGCAAGGACTCAGAGTACGTTAATTATTTCAGGATGATTAATCATTTCAGGATGATTAATCATTTCAGGATGATTAATCATTTCAGGATGATTAATCATTTCAGGATGATTAATCATTTCAGGATAATTAATCATTTCAGGACAATTAATCATTTTTGCAAAGACTGATTATGACTTGCTAATCAGGGAAACACTGCAGTTCATGAATCTTCATGTCTGCTTCAAATCAACATAATGTTAACAAAGCTACAAGAGACTGTGTTCACTGGTACTAAAGTTCAACCTTGAGTTCAACTCCTTGTCTTCTGTATTCTATATTAATATATAATGTATATTAGTGCTAATGCTAAGAGTATGAGTCCTTCCTTTGCTGACTCTTTTCCGAAGAAAGAAAGAGCCAATGTTGGATGGGCTCACTTGATGCACTTCCTCGGCATTGTTATCTGCAAGTTCAAAGTATAGGCTTACTAAGCATCGAGGACCCGGTGCTTTGTAAGCATAACTTGGGCCATAAGTAACGTCAAACAGTCAATTGTTTTCGACCATCTGATAATTGACCATATAGCCCAGGCAACTGGGGATTAATCACTTTCTTACTGATTAATCATTTCCAAAGCCATACATTGTAATTAATTACCTTTCAATGATTAATCATTTCCAAGGCCATACATTGTAATTAATTACCTTTTAATGATTAATCATTGTCAAAACCCAAGATTAACCACAGCTGGCGCCATTCCCAAGACCACACACATGTGTAAGGGACTGGGTTAACCATTTTCTTTTGACTCTTTCCCTTCACCATGTTGATCCTCTCATCTCCAAAAGTGCACTTGTTCAGCTATCAGTAATGTCAACATGGGTCACTGGGAGGTGAGCCTGGCTGCAGTCTGTGTTCAATGAGTCACTTCTGCTGGATCTGGTAGTTGGGACTACATAGCGTACTAGACTGTGTCTTCCAACATTCATTCCCCACTATCTATCAACTACTTTTATGATAATTAATCACTTTTGCAAAAGATTGAAGTTAATTAATCAGTCTAGCAAGTGCTCACATAGGGATTAATCATTTCGGAGCTGATTAGATCGAGCTTTCTGAACTGATTAACCAGTTTTCAAGGGATCAACCATCAAGGTTTGTACAACAGTTGTTATTATTCGGAGCTTGGATATAATAGGTAGTTTTGGTTGAGACCAGATTTGATTAATGACTTTTAGTTGTCTTGCAGGTATAACTATTGAGATCCCCAACGACCCATTTAGGCGCACTCGTTTTTCGGTTTCGGCAGCCGTTACCAAACTGTGATTTTACGCTTTGACATGAGGGTCAAAGGCTTGTTTCACAAGTCGTTCTAAAATCAAGTAAATCGCCTCTGAAACGTTAGAACGCCTTCCTGAGGCGATTCAACGAGGTGAATCGCGATTCAGCTTCACATATTTAGGCCTAGTACTGGCCTAGTATTTCTTGTAATAGGCAAGCGGAATGAGCAAGAATGTGGTCAAGGCTTTGGCTCGGAGGGTTCGGCCCATTATGGCATACGCTTACTAGGTGAAAATAAAATAATGATGATAAATCCGTAGCAAAATATTATCTGGGAATTAAATGGTACAGATGAAGCGACAGCAATGGGCGAATCATAGCTACTTTATGTTTAGTCAAAGATGAATCATGAAACTGATTTAGGCCGATTCTGAGATTCATCAAAATCTGGGTCAAGCGCTTTGACGTGCCGAGTAATGATAGCAATTAGAACTTGCAGCCAATTCATTCATCCGAGAAGTAATCGCCAAGCTACCTGAATGCCCCGAGGACGAAGATGCTTGTGCCGCATCGGGTTACTTCTCGGCTAGCCGGCGTTCAGATCTTGGACCAAGCCGTGTAATATACTTCCTTCCTTCCTTCCTTCCTTCCTTCCTTCCACTATGCACACGGGTTACCTGTCAACCTGTCACACTTCCCAGCATAAAAAGTGAAGCCTGACGAGTCAAGTCTATCAACTGCTGGTTCAGTCCCCCAACTTGCGTTTGCCAGTCAAATATCGCCACTGTTTTTCCATCTATCTTTTTCGCCTTATCACTTGCAATCACACCCCTCCCTCATCCCTCTTCCCCATGTATCTCAACCCTTGTATCATCCTCAGTGTCGTCTCTGTATATACAGTAGGCACGTTCGCTGGACCAGTCCTTGTAAGTGGTCACTAGCTTTTGCGATTATAATAGTGTCTGGACTAACTATGGAGGAAAGACCCGCATTCCGTTATCACATTTTGCCGATATTCGTTTCGATGCGCATTACAAGTTTATAGGTACAGCAAAGGAGGGTAGGGATTTGCTTGATTGGCTGTTTGCGCAACGGAAGGTCGTAGAGGCTCTTGACGCTGAGATTGTGCCCAACATCCCAACTGGAGAGAAATTTCCCGGACCTAGTCGTTACGGGGGATACACATCTCCAATTTGATCTCAGCTTCCCACCTAAATGTAACCCATGTCGTGGATATGTTGGTCTCAACTACAAAGCTTTGATCAATGATCATGAACAAAAGCCGCTTGTTGAGCTCTAGAACAGATAAACCCAGGAGGTATGTGTACGTATTGAAGCTTTGAACCGAGGTCTTTCGTCTCATTGTCTTCAGATATTTTGATAGGGAATTCAAATGGGATGGCTAGGCTGTGTTAACAAGCGGTCATGGGTGTATGTTCTGCGGAAGTTGAGTCTGCCCAAGGGGATTGAGCATTTTTTATGACCGATGTAATAAGATATGGAGAAACAATGAAAGAATTTAAATGATCCTATGACGAACTTGGAGCGTAAGAAGGGCGTCAATTTGTTCGATTCAAGTTGAAGGAATGCGAGGGTTTATCCATGGCCTGATGTAGTAATGTCACCTTTTTCAACGCCGCACAGGACCAACACGAAACCAACCAACAGGAAAATAACCCCTTTGATAACCCTGAGGCTGGTGGAGCAAGATAAATCCCCGCAAACGAACTCGGAAGCGGCAGCAGGTAATTTTTGTAACGGCAAATCTGAAGCCATTCCGGAAGATACTCAACTTTTTTTTTTTTTTTTTTTTTGAGCTGATCAAATACGGTCTAGGTAGCTCGAGGCAGACAGTCCGAATCTACTTGAGTGACATCCACGGCGGAGATCTAGACGGGTTAGGCACGGTGATAATCAATGAATATTCTAGGCTCAAACATGACCCCTTAGCTCAGTGGTAGAGCGTGTGATTCCAGCACTTCGATTCCACAAGGTCGTCCGTTCAATCCGGGCAGGGGTCATTCCTAGCTAAAGTGGCTGATCTATCCTTTTTATTGACTGCGTAGTAGTTTTTGTTCCGTCTGGACTGTATCAGTTGCGATGGTGATTATGATTTTGGATCTTCGCAGTTGCAAGCTGTCTGTTTCCGCATCGTTTCTCAGTCCTCCAATTGGCTCATATCCCAGTATAAAACCCCATTCTCTTGCAGTTACTTCGCTTTAGCTATAACTTATCCAGCATGAATCTACTACCGCTTTTTTGAAACACTGTTAATAGAGATGCTTTTGACAGAAAGCCTGACTCAATTCGAAAATGGCTTAGACTTTGAGACAAATAATGTATCATAGTTGAGTGACTGTGTCGCCATTGCCTCCTCCCGAGAATTACAGAACATAATGGAGATGATTGAATTGCATGCGTGCCCCTTCCTTCATTCACCGTGACAAACTGCAGATGTATTTTCGGACCAGCACCATAGAAGTTCTTAATCAGTCTGTTTTTCATTTGAGCGGATTTTTTTTGTACTTCTGGCATGAATGCACTTCCTTATTCCCTGCCCTGGGAATAATATCTGTCAGTGAATAGTTCCTCACAACATGAGATACCAGGTGTCACAACTTCCAATTTAGGCAAAGAGATAAACAACGAGGAAAAGAGAAGATGATATTGAGGAGAGGTACTGACAAGATTGAAGCTAAGGACTATACTACAGCTACAACTACTATATATACTACTGTACAAGCCCTAGATCCAGTACCTCATGCCCTGTACATACTAATGCATGAAACTATTAAGTAAAACAGTATCAACATCTGTAAGTAATAAGTGATTGTTGCAATGAACCAGGCTGCCTGCAATCAATCCAGTCACCAACTGGGCCAAAAGATTACAATGTCAAGGTTACTTGACATGGTTGCAGGCACTATATAAGTGTAATAGATGGAGCCATTACAATTGTACATATCCAGCACAGAGAATGGCACAAGTACCACTTGTGGGTTACCTGTACTTGCATTGCAGGTACCTGAGCTCCTCCAAGTCATACCTCCATCCATGAGAAACCTGTACCACAGGTACCTGTAACCCATGGATGGTTCACCTGCAGGTATCCACAGATATTACAGGTACAGAAGCAAACCCTGATCCGAAACAAAATTAAAAAATAGACACACAGAATGCAAATATTGATGGATTTTCTTAATTCTTTTTACATTCACAGTTGAGTATATGTGTTGGGACCTATTGAGGAACTTGCACAGAACTAGTGAAAATGTGTTGCCTTTTACAAGTCCACCATAAACCTTCCATAAGTGCCAACAACTTAGGAGAGTTTCAAGGAAATTCTTACACAACGGTGCCGATTGTGATCCAAGCTTGTCTAGCCTTGGGTTTTTATGTTTTTCATTGTCTTACAAGAGTCGAGAGGTAATAGAGATTTATAATTGGCGAGAGACATATCAACAGTAAAACTGAGTCCTAACGAGTTTCATCGATCCCTCTTCCATTACATGAGGTTCCAGCATAGTTTGCATTTGGTTCGAGTCGTGATGAGGCGAATTAAAGAACGAGAGAGTATCCCTAAAATTTAAGGTGTAAGTAAGCCAAGCATAAAATCAAAATCTGAACCTACGCTGTTAGGATGTCCAATTCCCCAAGGGTTTGATTAAGGAGACAGTACCTGCCAGCCTGATGGTCTGGATATTGTGCCAAAATCGCTGCTGCTTTACGAAGTCGTAAGGAGAGTTCGAGCATTGTCTGATAGTTACAGATATCCCAGGAACAGTTGCACGATTGCCCATAATTGCAATGGGGAGAATGTGTTGTGGAGATGTCATTGAGCTGGTGGTGTATCTCTGCAACATCCTCATATTCTACGAAATGCGGGGCCTGTATGAGAACAGAACTAAGATTAACGCTAGTAGAGGATGGGTTGGAATGCGTAGCCATAGTCGGTGGAGATATGGCGAGGGCTGATAAATCGGGCAAGGAAGACGTCGAGGAGCTTGCGGGCGGTGGATAAGTGGTGTTTAATAAATTTGTGTCGGGTGGCCCAGAACCTGAAGACTCGGATACCCACTGCAGATGAAGCTCATTGCTCTTCAACTAAACATACGTAAGTGGCGGCACTATACTGACTTGCTGCTCATACGTACTTCCTGGATCTCGGATTCCAGCTCTGCTACTCTTTTGCGTAGCTTAGAGCACCGGTCTTGGTTGCTGATATGCTGACTAGATTCATCAACTTCGTACACACAACGACCAGTCTGACGAGCGTCAATGAGCGGATTAGCTCATCGCCAACTACTAAATGAATTCGAAATAGACTGACCAGCCCCATTTCAATACAGCGCGCGCAATTGGGCCTTCTTCTATCACACTGTCGGAAAGGTCAGTTCTTTGGGTGAGACCACAGGTCCCAGGAGGTCCTGACCATTCGCTTTGATGTGTAGCAGTTAAGACAAGACAGTATAGCTCTATGTCTTCGTCTAGAACAGGCAATGAGTACATTATCACAATAATTTGAATTTGATACCTTTTATAACCATTGCCCTCATCGGGAGGCTGAGGGTCAGATTCGTCAGAAGAAACTTTGGGGGTAGCTTTTGTCGACATGGGTAGATAGATACCGATGCTTGGAGGAAGCTGCAAGAGTGAGCTCTTATATTTACATCAAACTAGATTTCTGGCAGTTCGAGAAACATCATGAACTCGAAAAGAAGCTCCGCGGGATCAAACAGGCAAAGATCCCATTCGGCGCACAATACTCACGAGGATAAGAAGTATGTAGCTGGAATCGAGCTTATGTATTGAAGTTGCAAGACAGTGTCAGTTACTATACATACACTTGCTTGTCAGCTTGCACAATGTACTCGAAGATCTGACCATCCCGGTTTCTTGGGTGCGGGATTGTAGCGGGTAGTTTAGGATTGGCGTGCATAAAATTCATCTGAAATCGCTGATTGCTCAGAGTAGGTCACGGTTACACCCGATGTACTGTAGTTCATCAAAGGAGTCGGACGTGCAGCTCCTATATTCAATATTCAGCCAAGCACAGTCGGGAGAGGGGTAAGACGATATCAGATTATATGCCCGATGAGTTAACAGTAACTCGCACCTTGCTTAAGCTTTACCATACCAACCAACTGATGATCAGCACTTTCAGTTTTTAGTGGAAGCTCATAGGTCTACTCAATGGCAGTTTATAAAGAGCTCCAGAAGGCGTATATCATAGATTCACACCATCTATTATCCCGGGAATACTTGAGCCCGCAATACTCACCTAAGATGATCATTAGAGCTGTATTTGAGCTTGACAGGCACCCTGTTACACCCGTGCAAAACAGGTTGCTCCCTGCGCTTCCCGACGAATTGCTAACGCTCAAATGTTGGGACGCAGCGATATCTCGTGGAGTGTAAAAGTTTCAAGAGTAAACGATGCGGGTATATGCATTCTCACACGCATTGATCCTTTTTCATTGGGGATGCTGGAGTTCGAAGATCCAGAAGCTTGTCCATTCATTGATGATCTTGAACACAAAGAACAAGAACCTGGAGCGAGGAAAGACTCGGAAAAAAACGACTTCAAAGCACAGAGGAAAGGATGAACGGTAAACATCGACGGGTGCCTCCCTTGCAACCTCTGAAAGTTGCATTTAAGTATAAGACAGGTCTTCATGGCTGTTGAGTTTCGGTGTAACAAGGAAATCGGACTGGCCTGCTTGACATGGATTAGAAGCATCTGATACGGGGTCACGGCGCCATTGATATTCGGCGCAAGTCGATCGATGAAAGGAAGGGAATGGAGAAAAGTAGAATTATGACATTCGGTTGGATTTCTCCGGCTCCTTCTCCGGCTCCTTCTCAGGCAAGACTCGCATACTACCCCGCAGTCCACCAGAGGAGGCTGATGAGTGGTGGTAGTGGACAACGTTTAAGAGAATGTGGAATCCGCTATGTAGGACGCTCGAGATAGCAAAAGACTCTAGCCGAGCAAATGAAAGATATTTGGCCAGCATACTTCAGGAACGTCCGTGGAAGTTGTGCTACTGATTCAGTCAGAGAGAGTATTTTGACACTTAGTTTATTGAGATGCGGCGCTTTGGTTCGGGTGTTTCGTCTTTTTCGGAGAAGTATTAGCTGAACTTTTAGCACGATTTGTAAGTCCTTGAGCCCAGAACCGACTGGTCCTGGAATATCATCCAAATGCTCAGATACTTCCTGAAATTGAATTTATTACCCACCTCAATCCATAGCTCTCTTCTGACTTTAAGTACTCGTTTCCTCGAATCGCAAAATTAATCGCATAATTGTTGAAAATGTTATCATTGTATGAGTGGACCCCTGGTAATCAGCTGCAGCTGCCATATCTTCGTGAGTGGTTGAGTGGCTTTGATGATTATTGAACGTCCATCCAAGCAACCGGTAAAGCTTAAGCCTGAGGCCGAAACCGAGTCATAAGCGCCCAGGTCATCATGATAACGGCGCCAGAACTTGAACCATCACGTTCGACCTGTCTAGCACGAGCCCGAGTCCTGAATATAGTCGACGATAAGGGATACTTCACCTCCCGTTCCTCTTCTCTTTGACTTCTCTCTTTTTTTACAATCAATCTTTCGACGAAACGCAACGCCAGAACTAATCCTTTCCATGTACCAACCTCTGGAATCAGCCCACTCAATAAAGCAGCCAACAATCTCTCCTAGTCTTTCTAGATATCTTCAGAGCCAACTCCTGGTATGGCGACATCCAAGTAATTTGCGAATGAACGACGCTTCTGTGTGAAGACTGGACGATCCACTACGTCATAGTTTCTATCTATGCGCTCGACAACTACATATCTGGTCAAGAAGGCATGAATGCGGAGGAATGGCTTTGGAGCAGACTGGGTTTTTCGGCCGCCGCGCGCGCGTGTCGAAGACTTGAAGGTTATTCCATCGACTATGACAATAGTGAGGTTATTCAGTTTATGTTCTTCATCTGCTGCTGCCGCTGTTGGTTTGGTCCTTTCTAGACCTTTCTACTTGCCACCCGTTCTCCTGAAGTTGCATTGGCTCTAGTGCTAATATCACCTTATCTTTTTGCTTTCAGAATTTCGTAGTTCTGGACGCGGTGTCGCCAGCAGCTGTTTTCGCTATTCTATCCCCGCATACGACTATCCACAGCGCCAGTGCATCCTCATCTCTCTAACTCCTACATCTACTGCCGCACAATCCTACCATTCCATGCATAATACAATCTCGTTATATGAATGGAATAGCACCCCTCCATCCTCTGGAAAAGCCGGTCTTATTTCGTTGAAGGAATTATCCAAGCTTTTGAAGCAGTTTCAGTACAAGTCTCGGCCTCTTTTGGAGTCAGATGTCGATGAATTACACTGCCGACGGCTGTTGCGGCTGTCGAATAGTATTCATTATCGTTGAAAAGGTCGACAGTGCTGCTGTTCCAGACAACCTCGAGCTCGTCTTGATGTTGAAGAGTTCGGCTCGGGACTGCTTTGCACTACGCTCATGGCGAGAGCCAAGGAAGAGTTTAGAATACAAGAGAGGATCAATGACACTGGCGTTCCCTGTCGATGGCGCTCGCCGGAAATGTTAAAATCCATACGTAGTAATGTCGGAGTGCAGGTCGGCGTTTTGGACTATTCACGATTTCGGGGCTGCTGTTCGTATTGGAGATGGCGACGGAGCTAGAGCTTCGTTGTAACTGCTGCATTGCCTTAGGCTTCACCCTGGCCGACCTCCTACCCAATATAGTTAGCCCGAGCTTTATCCTTGTGATCCTCCACTATCACCAGGATTTTCGGCTTCTCGTGCCACGGTCTTGGCGTCCCCAAACTAATGCAATCTTTGTCCAAACCCCGTTGACTTCGGCACTTCTCGGACGAACGTGGCCTTGGACCTTGTCCGGATTGTCGAGCCGATAGAAGCGGTGGGAGCTGGGAGCTATATCAGCTGTTGGCGTTAGTAGTAAGAAAATTAAAGAAGCTCCAAGTTGCAGCAGTGGAAGCGGTATCGTAATATGAAAAGGTACTTGTTCAAACATTCTAGTTCCACGAAAATGAAAGTTCATTCGATGTTCGCAAGCAGGTTCGGTGGGGAAGCGGCGGAAATTCTGAAGTGTTTGAAGAAAGACAGCCTCGATACAGAGATTGTGTAAGAGGGTTTTTGCAAGGGATAGATACAAAGGATGATATTGCTAGTCAAACTCGAGTCAATATACAAGGTGTGAGCAGGCGATATTTCTCTTATCTTTCTTCGTTTTCAATCCATAACCGGCGTTTTAGATTTCGATTTTACAGCCAAGGTAGATTGAAGATTCCAGAACCAAGGATTTTGAGGAAATCCAAGAATGCCAAGGTTTTCATTTCTGACACCTCGAACCGAAGTTTCCAGAGCAGTCAATCCACTGTACATTACAGCAGTCACTCGAATCTCCGATCGGTAAGTTGCTAATGCTGATAGTTGCTCCCAAAAGGAACGCCGAAATGATCTGAACGAGTCGTGCTAGTCCTAACTATTCGACTGCAGTGCTTGACCTCCTTAATCTGCATAGCTGTCGCTGGAGCCCAGCGGGGGCTACTTCCACAATCTGAAATCAAAGGCGGCACGCTCATAGTGCATGAGGCGGCCACCGCGGGCCCAACAGTAGTAGGGATCAACGATATCGACTCAGAATACTTGTTTGGAACAATGTATCTCGTGGCTGAAGCTTGGCACTGACATTACTAGGGCACCCAAGTAAATCAATTCACATGCCAGTACGGGCTTACTGGATGGAGACTTACTATTCCGGAGGGACGAATCAAGAATCCTGTTCAAAACAGGATAGAGCGCACATAACAACTTACCGTGGCTGTGACGAATGTTTCAATCTGGAGGTATAAATGGCCTATCGCCCTGTCCTGATCCAAGTACGACCGGTTCGTCTCGCTCCAGCACTAGCAGGACTAGTTTATCGTTTTCAACCGAAGTTTCTTTACTTCGCCTATTTCTTCTCTCCAGTCATGAAATCCCTTTATGGTTCCCTTTTGCTATTATCTATTATCAAGGTCATCACCGCAGGTCCGCTTCCCACAAGGCCCGTTGTGGATGTCCGTATGGGTCACAATCGAGCTGACATTGATGATTCGCGTCAAACCTCTTCTACCGGTCGAGTTTGGCAGATTCTCTCTGGTAGCAGCACGTCATCTATGGATTACCTCCCGGATGTCGATTTCAAGAGCGATTCTGATTCGAATGAAAACTTGGACGTGGTCTCTAGTGATTTGACTCCACATAGTACCGTTATCCAATCGAGAAGGATGGCAGCTCGAGCGGTAGAGGATGCGACGAGTCCGATGAAAAAAACAGTAGTGAAAAGAAAGAAGAAGAAGGAAGAAACGAATCCGAATAAGCCATCGCCAGCCGGCCCAGCCCCGGGAGCAGGGCTGGAAAAGGCGGGTAAGATAATGGGGGATGTGTCCAAGGTCACTGGCGAAGTGGGGGCCGAAGTGGAGGGAATTCCTATTGTAGGGGAGATTCTTGGAACAGCCTTGGAAGTTGTAACCTCGTTTTTGAGCATTTTGTCGAAAGTCTTCAATATTGTTGGGGAAATGGAAAAGAAAAGCGCTCAGGTAAGCGTACTAACTTTTCATATGTAATTAAATTGTCTCATTCTGATCTTTTGCTGGGTAGCAACGGTTTGTTTGCTGTCGATTTTTTCACTGTATTTATCCTGACATGGCTATTCTGCTCTCTAGCGGTGAGTTCACTAAGAAAACCGTTGAAGCATTCGTCAAGGGTATGTAAATTATGGGCCACCTTGACAACAAAATTCTCACTAATCACGGTACACTCTTCAGCACATCCTGGGTGGAATGTTGTCGTCACAGACGATAAACATGAGTTCTATGGTGAAGGTGTAGAGGGTAAAGATTGGTCTCATCAAAATACCGCTACACACACCGTGCGTCACAGTTAACTGAATTTCATTACTCTTATATTGACACAATTATCATTCTTCATTGCCTTAGGTCTTGGGGAAATTCAAGTATGATGTCTATGGCGGTGTGTACTTGCGGGGCGACTGTTTTAGATATGGATATTGACTTCCCGCTCCCTAGTTCATTCAGGCATCTTTATCCTTGAGGGGGATGGAGGTTTTCAAAATGTAAACACTCGTATATGCAATTGAATCGAATTCTCATCTCACAGAACAGTGGGCTTACATGACTGGTCCTCAAGTCAAAGCGGTAGGGTATGGAAATCATCGTCTGATATTGTGAGTCGAATGCCCTCGTCTTATTACAAACTACGCCTAGTGCTTAATACATTGTTTTAAAAACAGCTCTGGACCCACGTCCGCGACCGCTGCACCTACGGGGCCCGTTCGTATCCACCTTATCGAATACACCCCAAATGCAGATGGCAAGAATCAAAACATCGATATTGTTGCAATTGTATTCGTTGGCGGCATGGTTATTGGATTTAGCGGAGATGGTAATTTGGGTGCACCGATCTCCATCGATAACCTGCTACATAAGACTATCACGGTCACCGCTTCTGGAAAAAGCAAGGACACGCCATTGTCGATCAAGTATGACAACAAAAACATCTTGACAAGTGACAAGGCTTGTAAGATGACGGGATACAACAAACATGGCATGAAGCAGGGAGATTGTACGATCACAGCTTAGGCTCGGGGGGATCTGTCCAGTATCCAACCTGTTCTCATTCAGCATACGTCGATCTTCTCTCGGAAAGTTCGGTATCTCATAGTATAACTTCCGCATAGTTGTAGTCACGGTTTTTACACTTTCATTTGACATTTAACATATTCGCATTTGTTTTACTGCTTGTCTGGCTTTCTCAACCAGTTCTTCCATAATCAACCTTACTTACGTGCAGCTACAGCTCATTAGTAATTTATAATATCCTTATTCACAAGCAATAGGACTGATCTGTGTCTGCTCAATCCGGAAAGGGCTATTAACTATTGCTTGGACATACTTTTTTCTCTTAAGCCTATAACTACTGGCAATGATTATGGTCAAGAAAAATGGAGATACATTTTTAACTCCTACGATTCTAAATCTCGGACAGTTTAAATTGTCATCCGGTGAAAATCCGCTGTGTAGCATTTTCCGAGTCCGAAGTTTCCGATTCTCTTCAAACTTGCTCGCACTCAATGTCAAGTCATTCTCGGATCCGTATACTTTTAAAGAGTTGATGCTTTGACTGTGAAAAATTCACTTTATGGATTAGTTTCACTCAGCGGGGCTCGACTCAGTAGCCAGACTAAGTAACTGATTATCGCACTATTCAGTTGGAAAACTATAATGAATCGTTGGGGTCGCCACTGAGGAACTTGAATCTGCGTGTTCAAACCAACGTGGACCTTAATTCACTACCTCCAAATGTCTTTATAAAATTAAATAAATATTTTGGTTCTTGTTGTTGGCAGTTTGTGTCTGTCAATTGTTCATTCCTGCGACGTGCATCTCTGAAGCAGGGAAGAGCACATGTGTCAGGTGTGTGTTCCCCCCTCCTCGCTCATAGTAGGGATGTGCGCTCCGTAACTGTAATGGAGAAATGTATGACACCATATTTCACCAAATATTCCAGCTTTAACTTGAAATTCAACTTCTTGTTTTAACTTCAACTTTAAAATAAATGTTCAACTCGAACTTTCAACTTTTTGTTCAACTTCAAGTTTTAACTTTTGTTACTTTAGCTTTAACTTCAGGGTAACAACACTACTACTTGTGGTCATGCATATATCAACCATGCAATATATTGTTTAACTGGTACCCTATCGAGAGGAGCATAACACAATCTGATTGTACCATTTTGAGTACTTCATAAGTACAAGACTGAAATCATACAAAAATTTTACAGCATTTTTGAGATCTTGGTTGATTTTGGATATTTTACAGAGGTCAAAGCTGTCAGAAATTACTATATAAGGTCATTTAACCATGCGCTAAGTGGGCACTTATAAATCTTAATGCCATTCACGAAGTGCTTGAAACAATAGAGGACTTATTTCATGGGTCCCACAGAAGTCAGACTTGTTGGGAAATAGATACATTTTATGATCTCAAAGTTGGAATGCCCTTGACTTGCACTAGAATAGTATACATAAAGTTGAAGTTAGTATACACGAAGTTGAAGTTGACAAGCTGAATGTATTCAATTGCCATCAAAACGAATCCGCCGCAAGTCGAAATATTTGGTGAAAAATACCGTCATAGAAATGAGTCTTGGACAGTACATAGAGGTTGTTTCTTGGCAGGTATATACTAACCTGCTAGTTCAGGAACTGCGCCGCTATTTTCTTGGCTTAAGACTTAATCGCCTCCTTTTTGCCACAATCAATCCTCTTCCGCTTTTGCTGATGCGTACTTACAGCTTGGCAATAAGTTAAATGGACGTATCTCGGGCAAGATACTCTGGAGTCCCAGCGTTATTCTCTTGCTGTTGGATGGGATGGTGTTGTCTCTGATGCCCTGTTCATCGGTACTCCTGCCAACGCGACGGGTGCTCTCGAGGTGAGTACTTTTAGTGATTGAAAGGACCACTCGGCATTTTTCTCTCTGTCATTAGAAACGTACGCCCGGTGGTGTTTTCATCTGCACTGACCTCAACTTCGGTGGCCAGTGCGGATACGCCGTACAGCCCCTTGGTATTTGCATTACCCTTACGTCGCCGTGGTACGACACAATCTCCAGTTTTGGACCAGATCCAGATGCGACGTGCTTTGGTGAGTTTGTCTGTCCGAGTGAAAGTATTTTGCTAATTTTTCCCAATTTTCCAAGCATATAGCCAGAACAGCTGTAATGAGGCTGAGTGGGAGTTTACTTACCCCGGAGATGCAAGTGGGGGATTGGGTACTTCAGACCCATGGAATGATAGGATCACCAACTTTATGTGTGAGTGAGTGGTGCTGGTTAGGTAGGCTGGGGCTCTTTCATTTCATTCATTACACTGATACTTTCGTTAGGCGCGAAACTTCTTTGTACTGATTTTCTTTGATATATTAGAGCATGACATATGCTAACTTGACATCATCTATCCAATATAACAATATCATCACTTTAACTTGTCGTTACACTCTTGGTCTCACTGACAGAGCATATACTATATAGAGCGATGATCCTCCAATACGAGCGCATCAAGCTTCCGGAGCCGTGCCGTTCGTATGTCCAGCTTTGACCAACCGAATTTGGATCAATTTTGAAGTGATTCCGATCAATTCCGGAAAATGAGCATCGGTGGAGCTTTCGTAAATTATCTCCTACTTTGATAGAGTGTAATGAAGAATTGACTTTACTGAATATTGCCGCCGTTGTGGTATCGGGTTGAAGAAACCTAATCAATCAGATTGAACGCAGTTGACGCATTTACTATTAATATAATCTTTTGGATGCATGTTGTTTTCACTCTTGCGACATGGAGGACTTTTCTTGATCCGTAACGGTCACCCTCTTCGTATATTCTCACGGTGAAAATCGCGCCGGCGTAGAGTAGAGAAGCCTCGGGGGATCGTAGGGCATTAGTGAATAGCGTCTAAACTCTAAGCTTTATACCTTACGCGTACAACAACACCAACAACAATACCAGCAACAAAAATGAGCCACAACGCAGCAGAATCACCGCCGCCGCTCTCGCAGAATACAAAGCCCAACAACGAACTCAGCGCAGTGAAAGCATTGCTCAGATCATACAAATGGATACTCGAATCATACGACTTCACCGACTGCGAGACGCTCATGCAGAAAATGATGGAAAAGGCTGAGTCGAATATTAAAGGTATCACGTCTGTAACCACGAGCCAGGCAAAGAAGAAAGATTGGGAGATCATGCGTGCCGCCACGCTGGTGACAATGAACACCTTCACTGCGAAGTGGGAGCACCAGGCCTTCCAAACCATGGCAGGTCGCATGGAGGAGAGAGTCGACAGATTCCTCCAGGCAAGAGGTGAGGCGGGGGAAATATTACAGATTGACGAGGAGAAACTATGTTCGAAGATCACAGAGGCCTTGGAAAGAAAGTTTGAAGCCAAGCTGGCGGAGATGGCGGGGGTGTCCTCATCGTTGAAGCTCAGCGACGAAACTGCTTTCACGCAGATTGTTGCGGACCGAGTCTAAGCTGGCTTGCAGAAGCCCATAAAGAAGATGGAGAGGGAAGCGGAGGCTGCTTTTAGAGCAGCGGAGGAGGTTGCAAGACAATGTGATGGTCTGCTTGGAGAAGCCAATGAGACCATGAAAAACGTGAAGGAGAAGGTCGAGAAGTTGACCGAGGGACTATCCAATGCTAACGGCAGGGATCCCAAGGACAGATGGTTCGATGACATAGAGCGGACTGAACCAATAGCAAGCGGACAGTCCTTTGCGGATGCGGCGTGCTCCAAAATGGATAAGGGCATGGGAAGAGTGGCTGGTGCGCTACGCGCCCCGCATGCTCAGGCAATCAGAGAAGCAAAAGCCACTTACTGCAAGGTAGTAATTAGGGAAGCCGGACAAATCGCTGAACTACATTGGGTAGCAGCGCTGTCGGAAAAAGAGATAGTAGGGAGGGCGAACGAGGCACTAAAAGGTGTGAAAGAGGAGGAGCTCTTCAGCTCTATCCCAACACCCACGGGCCAGTTCATATCAGCCAGGAAAATTCCAGGGGGAGCCTTGGTACACCTGGAAAACGAGGAGGTGGCTGAATGGCTCAGAGGAGACGAGCGCCTTGAGAAATGGACGAAAAGATGGGAGGGAGAGATAAATGCCACTTTTGACGCTTGCGAGTTGGTCATCGAAATGGTGCCGATCTCCGAGAACATTGACTCGGAGATGGCTCTGAGGAGAATAGAAGTCGTAAATTCCTTGGAAAACGGAACGATTGTCAGAGCCCGCTGGATAAAAGCGGTAGATAAAAGGGGGGAGAGGCAAAGAGTGGCGCACATGATATGTTCCTTCGCTGACGGCGAACAGGCTAATCGTGTTATCCGTAATGGACTAGTGGTACAAGGGAAGGCTCTTGAAGCCCGAAAATCCCTTCCCGAACCCCGCAGATGTATGAAGTGCCACAATTTTGGGCACTTTGCCAAGGGATGCAAGCGAGAGGAAGATGCATGCGGAAGATGCAACAGTAATCATCGCACATCTTCCTGCGAAGCAGCCGAGGATGGGCTATTCTGTGCCCTGTGCAAAGTTACCGGACATGGGGCCTCCAGTCGAACTTGCCCTACGTTCATTAGACGGCGAGAGGCGTTATGGGCACGGCGTGCGGATCTTCACTACAAGTACTTTGTGAGCGAAGACCCGGAGACACTGGGAATCATTTGGGGAGATTAGAGAGGAGACTTTTGACACATCGTGGAGAGAAAAGCTAGTGCAACGTGATGAGGGGTGGCAGACTGTGGAAAGACGAGGCACGGGAAGACTAGCAGGGGGTTCCGGCGGATGGGGGAATGGGGATCTACAAATGGGATCAGGTCAACCTCTTAGCCAGCCGCGGGCCTCACAATGCGATACATTCGCAAGGCAGGCGACAATGGACGTTTGGGTCAACCAATGTCCAGGTGGACCAAGCACCACGCGCTCCAGTCAGATCACTGTTGCCAACAATCATAACCAATGATTGAACGAACTGACAATCACACACCTTTGAACAGACTTAGAATATGGCAGCAAAATCTTAATAAATCTCCGAGAGCGCAATTCAACATGCTCTTTAATACCGACAGCTTGTACGACATTCTTGCGATGCAGGAGCCCAACATTGACAGGTTTGGCAACACAAAGGGCTTATCCAGATACCACCCAATTTACTCAGCAATACACCTTGACAGCGAAGAAACAAAGAAGAAGACACGGTCTGTAATGATGATCAACAGGAGCTTATCCACCGGCTCATGGAATCCGATCCTGGTCCAAAACTCGGACATAACGGCGGTCCAGATCACCGGCTCATTCGGAACGCTACGAATTTTCAACTTATACGATGGACTGCAACCACGACAATGCTCTCATTGCAATTCGAAAATTATTTATCATCTACCGACGCTCTCTTGACCACCAAGTCGCCACTGAATTACGTATGGGTTGGTGATTTCAACCAACATCACCCACTGTGGGATGACCCGAAGAATGCACACCTATTTACAGCAGCAAATATGAGGGCAGCTCAAACCCTCATTGACCTCACCACTAGATTTAATATGAGGATGGTCCTGCCACCAATGATACCAACCCTTCGAAGCCAGCAATACAAAGAACGAGACCCGGGTCGACAATGTCTTCTGTTCAGCAACTTTACTGGAGAAAATCATCATCTGCAAGGTTGACCCAACATTACGACCACCGCTCACCGACCATTTCTCTATCATCATGGAGATTGCCTTGAATCTAGAACTAGCTCCCGAACACCCCAAGAGGAACTGGAGAAAGGTTGAATGGGGAGAATTATTGACCGATCTTGTAGATGGGCTTGACGGGCTGGGAGAACCGACAGAGATCCAGACTCGAGAGGAGTTTGAGGTGCGGCTCAAAGCACTGGACGATATCATTGAGAAAGTAGTCGAGGAACATGTCCCGATGGTCAAGCCATCGCCGTTCGCTCGCCGGTGGTACACGGAGGAGGTAAGGATCTGGAATAGCAGGAAGAAAAACCTCGCGAAACGATCCCATCTTCAACGACACCTACTGGACCACCCGATACATGAAGAGTACCGACGTTCACGTCAGGACCTGGGTCGAGAGATGGAGAATGCAAAGGCGAGACATTGGGCAGCATATTTAGAGGGCTTGACAAAGTTGGACAAATGGGGCACGGCTAAAATGGTGCAACGGGGCTTCAGCGATGGGGGAGCGGTTCGCGTGCCCGAGCTGGAAGTGAGGGAGGCAGATGGTACAATGAGGCACCTGACCAGTAACGAGGACAAGGCAGAGGCCTTCAAGTCCGCATTTTTCCCTTCTGCTCCAACGGTTTCATTGGTACCAGATGATGCTGTGTACCCGAGGGAGGCATGGTCGTTTCGACCACCCCTGAACCATCAGTTTACAGCTGCTATTCGACGGATGAAACCTCATAAGGCAACGAAGCCAGGGACCATCCCCAACATCCTGTTTATAAAAGCTAACGAATTTATTGTCCCTCATTTAGGACCAATCTACAGGGCCACCTTCACGCTCAAACATCACCCAGTTCACTGGGCTCTCAAACCGACATTGGTACTACGAAAACCAGGAAAATCAAACTACAAGCAGCCAGGATCATCGCGACCGATTGTGCTGTCGGACGGACATGAATGACTAGTGAACAGTACTGTCGCCGATGATGTCATCAAACAGGCTGAGCTCAAAGGTCTCCTACCACCAATGCAATTCGGAGGTCGACCAGGAAGAAGCACAACTGACTCCCTCCATTTATTTGTTTCAACGGTCAAGCAAGCATGGCGAAAGGGCAAAGTCGTGTCAGCACTTGCCCTAGACTGTCAAGGGGGCCTTTCCCAGTGTCGACCTACCCATGCTACAGCACGAACTACGGATGGCAGGTGTACCAAAAGAGGTTACGGAATGGCTAGAACAGCGATACGAGGGGCGAAAAACCCAAATCATCTTTGATGACTATGCCACGGAGCCGTTTCAACCACCAGGGGGTCTCGACCAAGGTGACCCTTTCGCAGGTATCCAGTATATATTCTACAACAGTGGTTTGCTCAAAGTCATCTGCAAGAAAGTGGATGAACTTGGACTTTTATTCGTCGACGACTCGATTTTGATATCATGGGCCAAATCTTTTCTGGAAACGCACAGAAGGCTTGAGCAGCTAATGAATGATCCAGGAGGGGTGATGGAGTGGGCTACTAACCACAACTGTTCATTTGGTTTAGATAAATTTCAATTCGCTGATTTCATGCGCAGGTGGATGCCACATCCAACGATTAGGAAGAAGACAGTACCTGCAAGAGGGGGATCGATTAGGGTAGGAGGTATAGAAATCGAACGAAAGGAGGGGATAAAGTTGCTGGGGGTATTCTTAGACAGCGAGCTGAGGTTCAAGGAACAGGCGGCAAGTGCTGTAGGGAAAGGGCAGGCTTGGCTCTCACAGTTCCGCAGACTGTCTAGAACGACAGGTGGGGCAGCGGCAGAGCATGTTTGAGATTGGTATATCGCCATCCTCATGAACAGAATGCTATATGCCGCGGATGTCTTCCTAACACCGCAACAGCACCCAGGTACGCAATCAAAAGACAGAAGTGTTCGGAGGAAAGCGGGTCGTGCCATAATCTCCAAACTGGGATCCATCCAATGCCAGGTCGCACTAACCATAACATGTGCCCTTCCCTCCACACCCACAGAACTCCTGGATATACACGCGGGCCTCCTACCCATATCTCTAGCGATTGACAAGGTTCGCCAGCGAGCGGTGGTTCGCATTGCCTCCCTCCCCATCCATCATCCCCTCGTATCCTTGGCGCAGAAGGCATCATCACGATATATCAAACGACACTTCTCCCCCTTACATGACCTCATGAATACGTTCAAACTGAATCCCAGGACGATGGAAAAGAAGCAGGCGGTAAGGAGAGAGGCAAGATGGAAATCAGATGTAGAAATAAGGAAGTGGGTTGACAAAGACAATGCTTTGAAGCAGATCAGGGAAGACAACGCAGGATACCAGCTTTATACGGATGGTTCAGGAATAGAAGGGAGGGTTGGGGCATCGGCGGTCCTGTTCAGAGATGGGGAGAGGGTAGCAGCGCTGAAACTTTGCCTGGGATCAGATACGGAGCATGAGGTTTTTGAAGCGGAGTCCGTGGGACCTACGCTTGGGCTCGAACTGCTCAGAAGAGAGGAAAGAGGGAATGTGGGAGCTGTCTCACTGTGGATCGACAATACCTCAGCAATAGCTGCCACTGGCTCTAATGTACCAAGCCCGAGTCATTACCTGATGGATCACTTCCATACTCTATTACACCAAGTCAAACGGCGCCACCCACATATGGAGATCACGGTCGGATGGGTACCGGGACATGAGGGAGTTGAGGGGAACGAGGCAGCGGATGAGGAAGCAAAGGGTGCTGCGCTACGTGGGTCGAGCCCAAAAGCCAGTCTGCCTGGATGCCTACAAAAATCCCTTCCGATGAGTTGCTCAGCAACCCGGAAGACGTTCGCGAAAGCCTTAAATGACCTCAACGACACCATGTTCCGACGTTCACCCCGGTATTCGAGATTCCAAAGGGTGGCTAAGGGAGACGCAACCATACTAGCGAGGAGATTTCAGACAATGACAGCTGGGCTGGCAAAACCACTCACGAGCATACTAGTGCAGCTACGGACAGGGCACAGTTACCTTTACCGTCACCTCAACCGCATTGGGAAAGTGGATTCACCAACCTGCCCCGCATGCTCTCAAGAGGACGAAACAACCTTTCATTACCTATTACAATGCCCAGCACACAGGGGCGCTCGAGCACGACTAAGGTCAACGGTCAGCAGGGAAAAGATGACACTCCGAGGGCTCCTGGATGAAGAGAAGTCCCTCACTCCCCTGATCGAATTTATAAACGAAACGGGTCGCTTTCGACATATATTTGGGGCATTACCACCGATAGGCAAGGAAGATGAGGAAGAGGGAGATGGATGATTGGGAACCGGAGAATGACACGATCACGAAACATACTTTACTCAGTCTCGCTCTAGGCAGGGTGGCCAGATGCGAGCCTAATCCACTATATAATATTTACTTTACACCAGGCTTCGCCGCCTGGTGCACTACTCATAATAATGCGACCTTGTCGCTTCGAGACCTACTCCGGTGGGCTCATTAGCTTTTGTAGAAGTTCCCCTTTTTTTTTCAACGCTCATATACTCCTGCCCAGTACATACATTACATATCGTCGTAGTATACTGCCTACCATATCCCTCGGGACAGAGGGCAATAAACAAGGATGCAAAAAAAAAAAAAAAAAAAAAACTCTTGCGACATATTCTTGATCAATCATGCATTCAAGTGGTTTTAATTCATGCTTGGAAACAGCTGGCGATGTAAGAAATTAATGAGTCCCTTCCTATCGCTTGGCTAGAGTAACGACCATGAAAAATTCGATGATTCAAAAGATTGTCAAAAGAAGTTTGTCTCTTCTTCCGCAATCTTCGCTGCGCAGTGCAAGCCTCGTTTCTCAATTCGCTTAGGGCACCCAATTTAAGACTTTTCAAGGGGCAAATGTCCTTCTAAAGCAACCATTACCGCCAACACAGTTGGATTTTAGCGCTGATTAGAGAGTAAAAGTTGAATTGTATGACTGCTCACCTTCCGAGAACGACACCATCCTCACCCTCGTGCAATGGTCGACAACACCTGTGTCCAGCTGGGCCTACAACAATGTCAACGTCGATTCGACCACATAGTCGTTCGGAAGCGTACAGGAGTGCTATTGGCATCAACTCTCGTTCAGTACTATTCAGAAAAGAAGAATACCTACAGTCTTCCCGATAACACCTGCAAGTAGCAGGGAGATCGCGCTAAACAGATCGTGTAATTGGAATACATGATTTTGAGATACACTTACACGATTTATCTTGTAAAGCCAGGACTTGGATGAAGAAGAGAATGGAAAAAAAAGAGCGAGGTTACAGGAACGGAGCGTGTCTGCTGTTGAAGGGATTATGTGTGTATTGCGTCTCTGGTTTTTATTTGCAATGCTTCCTTTTATACGCCGAGAATGAGAGGTCTTGGCAGCTATTGTGACCTTCACAGAAATGAGTGGCAACATATATACGCACTTCGTGGGGTGGCTGAGCAGATGCAACAATGAATTTAATTTACCTGCTACAGAATTCTCATGTAACCAGAAACGCCATTCAATGGATGCAGTGAAGTTGCATCTGTCATGGTAAATGATTCTATGTTCAGAGATTTCAAAGGCCGTGGAACGAAGTCCACTCACCACATCCATCTGAGTTTCTCCCGCTATTGCTGCCAAATAATGACAGGAAATTAGTAGAGCATAAGGTGGACTTTGAGCTTACAGTTTCATTATGAAAAGTCGTTGAAGCACACCCTGTTCTAGTTTCAATCCACTTGAACCGCGCTCCTCCTTAAAAGCCAAGTATATTATTATCGACAGCCATTAGAACACCGATTTGAGCTACATCATTACACAATATCGTCTAGGGCCCTTTAACGTCGAACAACAAGAGTCCGACCTTCGTTTGTTGAGTATTTTAGGATCGTGTTTTGAAAAAATGATCCTCTGGTTTATCATATGTACAGTATGAGCCTACTCCAAGTACAGAGGTATATCCTACAGTCGGGGTCAAGACTGACCTGAATACTTAAGGCTGACTGACTGCGAATGTAGATGGATAGCGACTCACTTGAATAAGTAGAGACCAAAAAAGTTACCAACCGAGGGTATCGTATCCTAGTCCACGGCAATGATGCCATGAACCATGAAGCATCCTAGACTAGCTCCTTGTGGTCATACTTGGCCTCCAACTCGAACTTGGATCAACGATATGGAGTGTAAGCAGCTAATGTAGCAAACCTAGAAACTTGACGGGGACTTTGATGACCTCACACTCGGCGTCACTACCATTCTAATGTGTACCTTGGCCCACAATAATACCCAGACGTACACCTTTACGTTCTCCGGATTGACGCCTTCAAGTGGGTGATATCTCAATTCTGGATCTTTGCTCAAGTAGGTAATCCAGCTCCTCAAATAAAAGGTGTCTGAGCAGACGATGGTGGAAAGAGCGATTCGTATTAGACAAGCTACGACTGTATGGTCGATTGAGAGTCTGAGGCGACGGTAGTTCTAAAGATTGAGATTGAAAACACGACGAGAAAGATGTCGATGAGCGACCAGAAGCAACTGAACAACAACCGGACTATGACATACCTTCGTAGTCAACATCACGGATGCGCCAGTACGCCTGATACGCCGAAACCCGGTCAACTATCCATCGGAGGTGGCTGCAAAAGACTAGCCTAATCATTGTTGATATAACACCTCTCGTCTACGTGCCAGTTCTAAACTCTTTTTTGGGTCATATACGATCCAATCGAGTTCTTGAGATAGCCTTGAGACTCTCAGCGAATTGAAGACCATGTTTGAACCCAAGATATTGGCCCTCCGAGAAATGGCATTGTATAGTACGCCAATGGAATGGTAAGGATTCAAGAAAGATTAACGACAGCTAGGGAGCAGCAAGTGTACATGTCGAGCGTAGGCTGTACAATCGGTCTAGAGGGCACCGAAATGCTATTGATGGACGAAATCATACCCGATCTCGTAGAAGGTCGGTGAGTGGTGGGACAACGGTGGTCGATGAAGTAATAATAGTTTACCGGGGGGATCCGACGTGCGCTATATGCTGTCGGCGCTAGAGAGTGGCAGATTCGCATATCGTCACCATACGCCCTACCGGACAGTGCCTCTGTGACCAACCACAGCTCTCTCGCCAATTCCAGCTAGGACCTGTTTCCCAAAGAGGATTCCTGAGAATAGCATGGATAGTGTTAATTCTGAATTCCGAGTGGCAGAGAGATAGAAGGACTGATAATTGAAGGAACTGTTGCGGTGGAAGATCGAAGGAAAGTGGTGTAACGAAGCTGGTAGAGCTCGATAACCTGATGGGGAAAACACAAAGTGAGCCAAAAGAAAGAGCATGAATAGGCCTGGCTATACCTGCTACCTTCGTCTGTTGTTCTAGTGAAGAGTAGCTCAAAAACGTCGAATTTTCTCGTTTTATCAGAGAGCGCCAAGGTACCGAATGCCTAGCTTTAGAACAGGTAGACTGTAGGTGAGTGGAGGATTGCGGGCCATCGGTAGAATTTCTCTACCGAGGGCTAGTAACTGAACGGCCTGGTGAGGTAGAAAGCTTTCGTCAACGCAGAAATCGATCCATACTGCTTTTCATTATACATTTATCTTACAACTATCGCGCGCCGCCTTGCTTTGTGTTGCCAGATGTAAATAAATAGTCGAGAGTGGAAGAGAACAGATGCGTTGTCGGTCGTCGGTTAAGCGTCAAGAAATCGATCTAGCCACGATGTTGGAGGAGAATAATTGGAGCCAAACGTCACCGGGCCGACACAGCCGGCTGGTTCAAGTCTAGTCTTGTGTTTGGCGCCTACAAGAAAGCGACAGACACTCAAGTTACGTCTTACTACCGCACCACCACCAGTTGCTTCAGTGTGCCCACTCAACCTATATCTAAGTGTGTATAATGCATCGGTCGAGAAATAATTTCATTCCGAGTCATGGACGATTGAACAACCTCCGAGAACAAAGCTCGAAACAGTAAAGCTCCAACGAGTGGTCTCACGTACGGCGTTCAAACATCTGAGGTGTATCTTTACATGATTCTATCGCTATGATTCTATCGGTATGATGATGGGATTTGACTAGGAAGCATGATGTACTAGCGCGCGTGGTTCCTGTAGGTTGGATGCCGCGAAAGGCAGCTTTGGATTCATTGCGAGGTAATTTTGAGTGTGAGTAGCCGAAACCTCGTTAGCCGGTGTTAACGGTACTGAACAATGCGCTAATGAAGCTTCGAGGGCTCGAAGCTCGCAAAAATTCCAATGAAAACCCACGACCGGAGAGGTGGCGTGATGGTGGTTTCAAACCAAGTTGCTGCTAGTGACTATCGGTATCTCCTGAGCCGTGGTGGGCAAGGAGGTCCTAGGTTTGGGTTTTGAATAAGATAAGAGAGAGAGACTAACGATGTTACGATCGGATGAGTTTTAACTCAATAAGTAGATATTAGATTCAACACCGCCGAGTTGCAAACAAGGAATTGAGTTCATATGAAAGCGGCTGAACTGCGGAACTGAGAGGTTCCAACTTGAAGACATCACACAACGCACCTGGTGAGCTTCCAATCTCAATGGCAGTATCTGATGTGTATTAAAGACAAAGCATGGTTTTACAATCCAACGCACCATCGCTGTAGATCGTGAGAGGCACCTTCCTTTCTTCTGCACTTCTCTCTCAATGATGGAAGTAGCCTTCAACTCGTGCTTTTAAATTAGAGCACCAGAAGGGGAACAAAAAAGAGTGTTCCTCTGCCGACTTCCGACTCTCCTACATTCGCTTTAACTTTCGCCGGTACCAAGAGGTCTATGTTGAAACATGGTTTCTGGTTTCACTTTAAAAACATTCATTGTATACTCAGCGACAACCACGGATCAACGACAATCACGATTCATGGATTCAGTATAATCTGTGATAAGCTTAGTGTCATTTACGTGAATGCTCTACCGAATGATCTACCAGGTTGAGAGATAAATAGTACATGCGTCGAAAACAAAAAACATCATCATTCCCCTCGAGCCCTAATTTTACAATGACGCCAGAAGAGGCAGAACAAATTGCATCGGCTGGATTGGACCAATTTCGCAATGTTTATGTCCTCATATTTATATGGTCACTCATTGGTAAGAATAGTGGTGTGCAATGGTTGGGAGATATTCTGATTTTTGAGTTAGGAGTTTATCTGGTGACGTTTGCCATCGGTATGCACATTATCATGTATGTTCATGATCAACTAATTTTTAGATACTAATAATACTTTTTGAATGTGCTCTCATCAACATTTCAGACATAAAGAAAACAGACATCGAGCACATGCGATCGTAATAATCTTTCTCCTGACGGCGTTCGTTTTTACTTTCATGTTCGCTTGTCAAGAGACCGTGGCAAGCTTGATCAATCTCAAATTTGGCCCTATAATGTCTCCAGGGGACATTGAGGCTTCAGGCCCACAGTCGGCTTTTATTGTGGCTTCAATATTGAGTTCATGGTCTGGCAATGTTATTGTGAGTGTTGTAGTTGCGTACACTTACATTCTGCCTGATTTATTATTCAGTTTTGCATTGCTGATGCATTTATTGTGTGGAGAGCTTGGTCTGTTTGGTTGGAAAGCAGGGTGATCAAATTCACTCTAATTATTCTTCTGACAATAGATATAGGTGAGACCTTTCAAATACATTGCAGGCATGTCAGATGCTGACAGGAAGAGCCAGCCATCAATATTGTCGATGGTATTGCTGACACTCAAGCGGATAAAGCAACAGGCCCAGTAAGTACTGTGGCCTTAGATTGGGCTATCATTGTTACCAACTTGGGAGTAAATATTGTGGCAACACTGTTAATAGCTTATCGAGCATGGTGGGAGCCGTCATTTTATATTATTTAAAGCAATTGCAATATTGACTATGTGCTTCAGGATACATCATAAATCGATTAGGATGATTTCACGCACCCGCAAAACTCAGGTGGAAGAGATCCTCCTACTTTTTGTTGAATCTGGTGCAATTTTTGCGGTGGTCCAGGTTCGTCATCTTTGCAAGCATTGTAATAAGCATAACCATGGTTTTATTGAAAGATATTGACAATCATCATCTCAATACTGGATGCGAAAGTACCGTTTTTCTCGCCTGTTGATGATGCCGATGTGTTGATTCTAGTTCTTTATCAATATGCTGCTGTGAGTTTAATTATACTACCCTATATATAAATGAGCTAGGATTAGTTAATTAATTATTTTGGTTAGGCCATCAACCCAGTCGCTCTGATTATTCTGATCCAAACGGGAAATACCTATGAGCAAAGTCTTCATCTGCCTGATGAGTTGCCTTCCATAGCAGAGACTGAGGCTGATTTAATTCAAGTTATTATTGAGTAGCATAATAACATTAAGGACTAATAAGAGGAGGGCTCACCAGATCAAGCACTCTGTAATCTAAAGAACCCTTTTCAGTGGGATTTTTTTTGGCTAATATGTACAGCAGCATTGTAATGGCTAAATGAATATCCAAAATATAAATGATATTTAAACACTATTATATATTACTTCAATCTCAGTGCCTATCCATCCGCAAAAATGGTCTGGGCCCTGGGTTACCAAAGGAAACTTTAATTCTCTTCCAGTCACCCAAGTCACCTAGGACCCCTAGGATACTTAGGCTGCCTAAGTTTATCTCCTTTTCCCGGGCCTTTTCAGGTAGCCATGGGCAATCTAATGTTAACCTGAGGTAACCTGAGCAACCTGGGGTAACCCAAGGAGGCATGAGGATCCTTTTCATGAGCTGTACATCAGCGAAACATGTATAGTGTGGCCAGTGTATGATAGAACTTACCGGAACTTACCAGCACCTCCAGTGCTCCAACATCCCAGGACACAGGGGGTCCTGGAATCACTTGGGAATCACTGGAGAGGGTGCTTGCAGTGTTGGTGGGCACTGGACAGTACTGTGCAGTGCTGGAGCAGTGCTGTAGCCACCAGTGGTTATCTTATCTATATACAGCCCAATTGGCACCATTGCCTTTATATAAATTTTTTTTGTCATTAGTCAGTGTTTATGTTGTCATGTACTTACTATGATCATTACTACCAGATATACTTCAATTCAACTGACTCCCAGAATTGTCTGGCATTGAATCATCTGGGCAGTGCTGGGAAGCTTCAGACTGTGCTGTAAGTACTGGGAAACTTAGAGATAACTTAGAGATGCTCTGGCAGTGATATGGGAGAAAAAATTGCAAAATACATGTTTTGCTGATGTAGAGTCCAAAGAACATTATTCAACTGCATCTTTGGACAAATTCATCATCTAACAATGCTCAACTCATATTATCTTATTAAGTTCAGATATTCTTAGACACACTCAAGGTATACATATTAGTCAAAGCTTCTTAATGTCTTACAAACTTTTCCTTACAACTCAGCACATCTCACTCAAATAATTTTGACTTATGTTTAAGTATAACAAACTCAGGAAATTAACTGTAGTGAAAGTGATTTGACCCAATCAACAGGGCTTCAATTGGGTCTGCTTCACCCAGTTGTTGACAGGTGCTGCTTAAACACACACAGCTGAAAATGAGTCATGAGTGATTTGACCAGCCAAATCAAACAAGCGGAGCACACACTAGACTCAGTGTTTATGTCTAACTACTTCTAACTGTAAATTATTTCCCTAGAGCATATTTCTTATTCATTGCTCTTCAAATTATTAATTTACACTCTCATACATGTAATCGAGAGATCTATTTATCTACTTTTACGATGCAAGGGAAGAAAAATATTCAGAACTTTTATCAAGTCAGATTTTGTAGTTTGCAATTGCACAAGTGACAGGGCAATAATTTTTTTATACCTGGGACTTGAGATATATCATATAAATGAGTTTTTAAGAAGGTTTTATACACTTCAGTCACCTACTAAAATGTACCTACTTAGGCTTAACTTTTGCCTCCCAAGTTGGGCCTAAGTAGGGGTAAATGTGTGGGATATCCTCCCCAAATGGTATTACCATGGTGGTTATGCCATGTACTTAGTACACCAGTGTTCTACCATAAGCCCCTAACAACAATCTCAAAATCTTCAGGGCTTAAGCCCATCTGTGGCCTTAATTTAATGCCTTAATTAAGTCTTAGGTTAATTTACTATTAATTTTAACCTGCCCATTTCAGGCCAGTGCCACAGAAAAATAATGAAATTTTGTGTTATAAAAATACTTCTACATTATAATTTATAATTTATTCTTCATCATTGCCAATCTTATTAGCACCATTATCAGGTATAGCACCTACAACAGCCACCAGTGCAACACCAGTGTTTTCATAAGCTCTGCACTTCATCAACTAAGTATCCTTCTAGACAATTAATTTATTACAGAAATATCAAGGAAAAGGTAGAAAATGAGACTTTATTAAATATTTCTGCATATTTCACTTTTGGCTTGGGACACAGCTACTTAAACCTTTGTTAAGGCCTTAAGGGATCTGAGGAAAATCCTGAAGCCTTAAAGTAAGGTCTTAACTTAAGGCCTATGTACTTAAGGCTTAGGTCTTTGGTAGAACACTGCAGTACACATGGTATTATCACGTATTCTTGAAACCATGGTATTACCAGGTATTCTTCAAACATGGTACATTGCTCTGCTTATTGTTCAGGGTAAAATAGGTGCTCATGAGTACCAGGGGTAGGGCAGTGCTGCTTAAATATTTTTATGATTTTTCATGAATTTCCAGGGTGCCTGCTAGTCCCCACTAACCAGTCTGATAAGACATCTGGCAGGATATTATAACTGTCTTAAGTGACTTACTAAGGGATTTTTACCCTGTATGATTAAATACATATAAATATTAAACTAATTTGACCAAATACCAGAATTAGGAGGCTTTGGACCCTCAGAGGTATCCAAGGCTTAAGTGCTTGTAGGCACCTGTACTTAAAGCATTTGTTGTATGAGATACATTATTTTGTGGTTACTACACAGAACTATTACATATATAGCCTAGTCATTGTCCACAATAACTGACAATGCAACATTGATCTCAGCATCAATCTCATCCTCAACATCCTCCTCCTTTATTTCACTGTCAGTATTAGGATCATCAAAGTGCTCCAGCTCCACACCATCTATCATTGGCTCCTCCATATGCACTGGGATGCCAATGCAGAAGTATTTGTTATTTGCAAAGTCAAAACCCTCCAAATGTTTGATAGACAAAAGCCTCGTGCAATGCAAATCCTTGAAATGGCCATTTTCCTGCCAGTGAAGCTCTATCTGCAGTGGTAGAGCTGGGTCCTCAGCAGATTCCCTCCTAGCAAACCCCTTCAGATGTTCCTCTTCTTTTGCAATGTAGGTGAAAAGGTGCTTGATTCTTGATGGCAATTAAACCCTGAGCTTGAATGATGCCAAGGGCTTGCTTGTAATTGTTGTGCTGTAACATTTTGATCAAGAGTTCAGTCATGCATCATCCTTGAAAAAATCCAAATGCAGTTTTAATTTTTTCTGAATTCTTTAGATTTCTTTTATTTTCTTTGGTCAAAAATTACAGAATCAATGAACTTTTGATCAAAATGGTACAATATATGAGCAAACTGAGTTTAGAGTATGTCTTCAGGCTCACTTCAGGCTACCTTAATATATAACTAGTTAGATAGTCCAAAGCATGACAATCCAGTATCTAATACAATTGAAATCCACAGGAAATCCAGGGGCCTAGTCTGGAATCCATAGGGCCAGGACCTCTGGCACTCTGGATTCCATATCCATTAGTATTGGCTACCAAATAGGTATTGATAGCTGTGGCGATGACTGTCTCACCTAGATAGGACAACTAACCTCTACTGATTCCATCAACATTGATGTGACACTGTCACACATGATGAATTAAACTTTTCCAAATGCTAGCAATAGTGAAACTCTCATCTACACCTACCAACCTATCTGTACTGATACTCTGACCATCAAGTCTCATGTGACAGTGTCACATATACTATGAATTAAAGTTTTGATTATTATGGTGATGGATTCCGGGAGGAGACCTAGGAATAAGGTATAGAGTAAATACAGTGTGACAGTGTAACATATGTCACAGTGGAAAATCAACTGTTAGACTCTATAATTTGGCAAAAAATCATGAAAAATAGTGAAAATATTCAGATGATGGGTTTGCAGTCTGTGCATGACTTTTTGTTCTATTATTAATGGTTACTATTCAAGCCAGTTAAAGAGCTACAGTGGGTGCTGATGTATGGCACCTATTAATAGTTTGAGTGACACCCCTCTAAATGTTATGATATTATGTCACAACTTATGTGACATGTTAACGGTAATAGACATAATGTGAAATATCATCTGGATAGCATCAGGTTGATGTGATATAGTCACAGCTATGTCACATTCCTTTGAACAAGATACCTGACCATTGCCATATTCATACATCTTAACATAGCAAGTGTGACACATGTCACACTATGGAATCCAATGACTATTAAATATAGGAAAGTATGGAATCCAGAGTACAATATGGAATCCATAGTATGGTATGGATTCCATGGACTAGTAGATATAGTACAGTATGGAATCCATTGACTATTAAATATAGTATGCTATGGAATCCAGAGTACAGTATGGAATCCATGAACTATTGAATATAGTACACAATGGAATCCGGAGTACAGTATGGAATCCATTGGCTATTAAATATAGTACACTATGGAATCCACAGTACAGTATGGAATCCCTAGTACAGTTGGAATACATTGACTAGTAAATATAGTACACCATGGACTACAAACTATAACAGTCCATGGAATCCATTCACTACAAACTAATATAGTCTTTGTTGTTAAATAAGCACCCATAAGCACCAGGGGGGAGTGGTCCCTAAATATTTTCATGATTTTTCATGATTTTTCCCACATTCAAGGGGTGTGTATAAATTATTTTTTGGACATCATATTGTTTTTGGGGGTAAATGAGGTCAAGGACTCCAAATATGAAGTCTATTTGTAGCCACAGCGAGCCATTCACTGGGAATTTGGACTTTAGTGGGGAAAAAATCATTGTTTTCTCTGACCTTGTTCTGCATCAAATGGGCCATTGTGCACCTTTTTCAATTTTTTTTTCTTGGGCCAGACCCCTCCCCTCCCCCCCAAATTTCCTTTTTAGGAAGGAGGCTGTACAAATCGGAATAAAATCGGGAAAAATCTGAAAATATTTTTTTGAGCTTCCCAGCCCAAATAAACCCAGAGACCAGGTGATGTCAAAAAAATAATTTTTACATACCCCTTGCCCACATTTATCAAGCCCGATTCTTGACATTTTTTGTAAAATAAGCTCCCATAAGTGCCCATATGCGGCGGGGGCAGAACAATGCCAGAATATTTTCATGATTTTTGATGATTTTTTTAAGGATTTTTCAAGCCTGATTCGTGATTTTTCAGCAAAGTAAGTGCCCATAAGCACCGGGAGGGTGGGCAACAGTAACATAATGGTTGTAATAGTACCAATAAGTTGCACTAGTAACTAATCTAATGGTTGTACTAGTACCAATAAGTTGTACTAGTAAGTAACCTAATAGTTGTACTAGTACTAATAACTCATATTAGTAGCCAATCTAATGGTTATAAGGTAGAGAGCATCCATCTCTTGCTAACATCAGCTGACATTGTCTCACAGCTGTCACTTACCTATATATAGTAAAAATCACTTTGAAAATTCAATACATAACATTCCACACTCTCTAAAGCTAATTCCTTCCATGCATTGCTTAAGATACTGTATAAGTAGTTACAAACCACACTGGAGGTTATATGGATAAACGCTGAGATAGATGATCCCAGCTTATTGCCAGAAACACTGTTTTAGGAACACCTCTCCCAAATTTGTATGTCTGCTTGAAACCTTGGATGCTACACCCTCCTAATCATATTTTAAAGGGATGCATGGCACGGATTTATGAGGCAGGTTTGGGTTATTATTTGAGCTAATTATCAAGAGAATTTCACTATATTAAGATGTCACACATGATGCACGTGATGTTAGTGAGAGATGGATGCTCTCTACCTTAATAGTACCAATAAGTCATACTAGTAACTAACCTAATGGTGGTATACTAGTACTAATAACTTGTACTAGTAACTAATCTAATGGTTGAACTACTGTATAATTACGACCAATAGTTCCCATAACCGTAACACCAGCCCCGGGAACTTGGTCATTTTGGAAATCATAACGCATAACGGGGGCCAATCTTTCGGTGCCCTTGCCTATTATGGTAATTTTCTTCTGGCCGGCTTCGCCGGCTATACCATATATAGTAAGAGAACTTATACTTTTTTGAAGTTTCTGCGTAACGCATGAAACCCGGGAACTATTGGTCGTAATTATACAGTAGTACCAATAACTCGGACTAGTAACTAATCTAATGGCTGAACTAGTACTAATAACTCATACTAGTAACTAATCTAATGGTTGAACTAGTACCAATAAGTCAGACTAGTAACTATCTAATGGTGGTACTGGTACTAATAACTCGGACAAGAAACTAATCTAATGGTTATAATAGTACTATTAACTCATACTAGTAACTGATCTAATGGTTGAACTAGTACTAATAACATGAGATTAGTTACTAGTATGAGTTATTAGTACTATGATAAGCATTAGATTAGTCACTAGCCCGAGTTATTGGTACTAGTACAACCATTAGATTAGTTACTAGTCTGACTTATTGGTACTAGTTCAACCATTAGAGTAGTTAATAGTACAAGTTATTAGTACTACTAGTTCAACCATTAGATTAGTTACTAGTCCGACTTATTGGTACTAGTACAACCATTAGATTAGGTACTAGTACAAGTTATTAGTACTACTAGGGATTATTCTGTTTGACAACCCCATATTTTTTTGATAATATCTGACAACCCCTTCATTACAAAGTTACATCGGGGGTTGTTGGTCAGATTTTCCGTCGTCAAGACCGAGCCAGTGTCAGTGTCAGCACTTAAGAATTAACGGACTCTCCTGTCAATAGTCTTGAATGCAGAACGTAACCCAATGCTTCATTGAAGGAAATACGAGCTTAAGCGATTCGGTTGAATTTAGGTTTCTCACACAGAGTGTCAAGTGTTTTAGCGCTTTGATGTTCATTTCTGTCTCAAGTTCATTGTTACTGACTGTCTCTCTCCCCAAAATTGCTTGATGCGCTCAATGCCAAGCTGGGGTGAATAAATTCAAAAGAGGGCACTTAGCCTTTATTACAGACACACGGCGCAGGATTAGTGCCTCACATAAAAGTGCAATTTCCCATCCACACAGATCTCCTTAAAACCATCAAGTTTCAACATGTGCTCTTGCCACTACCTTTGAAAATTCTCATGCAATGCTCCGCTGACCTTATTATGCCTTGCAGCTCAAGTAGCAGGGTGTAACTGTAAAATTTGGTGCTTAGGCGTTCATCGTAAGGACAGGGAGTGGTCAAATTACACAAATTACATGGTTACTGTTCTGTCTTATATTCGGTCATGAGCTTTACTTCCGTCTCCATTCTATTAAGTGCTAGCTTCCGGAGGAGAACTGGCCTGCAACAATGGGGTTGCTGGATAAGTATACACAACAACCCCTTAGGAAAGGGGTTGTTGTTCGACAACCGGGGTTGTCAAACAGAATAATCCTACTACTAGTTCAACCATTAGATTAGTTACTAGTCTGACTTATTGGTACTAGTTCAACCATTAGATTAGTTACTAGTACAAGTTATTAGTACTAGTTCAACCATTAGATTAGTTACTAGTACAAGTTATTAGTACTAGTACCACCATTAGGTTAGTTACTAGTATGACTTATTGGTACTATTATAAACATTAGATTGGCTACTAGTATGAGTTATTAGTACTAGTACAACTATTAGGTTACTTACTAGTACATCTTATTGGTACTACTGTACAGTTTCGAATTTAAGTTCGGCCAACATTATGCGTTACGGCTTGAGCCCATTGAGTTCATGGTTCAGCCACCAGCAGGCGGCGTTACAAACCTGAACTCAGTTCAATTTATAGTGGCCAGCAAAGCCGGCCGCAAAATTTACCTCATAAGCGCCGAGAAATACAAGTTCAGAGGCCAGTGTGATGCATTACGAAGATCGAAAATGCCCCAGTTCAGTGCCACGCGTGATGCGTTACTGAACTTAAATTCGAAACTGTACAGTAGTACAACCATTAGATTAGTTACTAGCGCAACTTATTGGTACTATTACAACCATTATGTTACTGTTGCCCACCCTCCCGGCGCTTATGGGCGCTTATTTTGCCGAAAAATGTCGCGAATCAGGCTTGATCAATCCTAAAAAAATCAGCAAAAATCATGAAAATATTCTGGCATTGTTCCGCCTCCCCGGTGCATATGGGTGCATATGGGTGCTTATTTTTTAAAAAAAATGTCGAGAATCGGGCTTGATAAATGTGGGAAAAATCATGAAAATATTTAGGGACCACTCCCCCCTGGTGCTTATGGGGGCTTATTTAACAACAAAGACTATATTAGTTTGTAGTGAATGGATTCCATGGACTGTTATAGTTTGTAGTCCATACTGTACTCTGGATTCCATAGTATACTATATTTAATGGTCAATGGAATCCATACTGTACTATGGATTCCACAGTGTACTATATTTACTAGTGAATGGATTCCATACTGTACTCTGGATTCCATACTGTACTCTGGATTCCATACTGTACTCTGGATTCCATACTGTACTCTGGATTCCATACTGTACTCTGGATTCCATACTGTACTCTGGATTCCATATTGTACTATATCTACTAGTCCATGGAATCCATACCATACTATGGATTCCATACTTTACTATATTTAATAGTCATTGGATTCCATAGTGTGACATGTGTCACACTTGCTATGTTAAGATGTATGAATATGGCAATGGTCAGGTGTCTTGTTCAAAGGAATGTGACATAGCTGTGACTATATCACATCAACCTGATGCTATCCAGATGATATTTCACATTATGTCTATTACCATTAACATGTCACATAAGTTGTGACATAATATCATAACATTTAGAGGGGTGTCACTCAAACTATTAATAGGTGCCATACATTAGCACCCACTGTAGCTCTTTAACTGGCTTGAATAGTAACCATTAATAATAGAACAAAAAGTCATGCACAGACTGCAAACCCATCATCTGAATATTTTCACTATTTTTCATGATTTTTTGCCAAATTATAGAGTCTAACAGTTGATTTTCCACTGTGACATATGTTACACTGTCACACTGTATTTACTCTATACCTTATTCCTAGGTCTCCTCCCGGAATCCATCACCATAATAATCAAAACTTTAATTCATAGTATATGTGACACTGTCACATGAGACTTGATGGTCAGAGTATCAGTACAGATAGGTTGGTAGGTGTAGATGAGAGTTTCACTATTGCTAGCATTTGGAAAAGTTTAATTCATCATGTGTGACAGTGTCACATCAATGTTGATGGAATCAGTAGAGGTTGGTTGTCCTATCTAGGTGAGACAGTCATCGCCACAGCTATCAATACCTATTTGGTAGCCAATACTAATAGATATGGAATCCAGAATGCCAGAGGTCCTGGCCCTATGGATTCCAGACTAGGCCCCTGGATTTCCTGTGGATTTCAATCATATTAGATACTGGATTGTTGCGCTTTGGACTATCTAACTAGTTATATATTCAGGCAGACTGGAATGTCAGGCTGTCATGATAGTAAAGGAATTTGGAAATAGATTGGCAACAATGGAAAACAGACTGGTACTGAGTGACTCTTGCTAGTGAATTTGTGATGCTGAAGAGCTGTTTCCAGCCTTTACCTGTCCTTAACCTCAGTCCAAACAATGATAAAAATAAGCAAAAGCAGCTGGCAAGCATATTCATGAGAGAAGCCATGCATGTTACCCATGACAGGGAGGTAGTTGCACCACAAGGGTCTTTCAATGTTTTGCATTGTATATTGTATGCCACAGCAAACTTCCCCTTTGGCTGACCTTCCCCTGTGACCTTCTGTTCTTCTACCTCTGCAGCCATGTAATGGTTCATTGTAAATAGTGGGTACTTTGATTGTAATTGGAAGTTAAGCACAGTAAGCAAAGAGCCAGAAAAAAACTCACTTCTCTCTGCCGCATATCATATCACAGGCAACCAGCACTATCATATGTCTGCACAGTAGAATGAACTAACCATACTCCAAAAAACCTTCCTGTTGACCTAGCAGTATTTTTATTACTAGCATTATGCCACTGCTCTTCACATTTTTCTTCAGCCCACAGATGCTTCTCAGGAGAGAGATCACCTCTGACACTAACTTCACTGACGAACTCCCAATTACACTCATTCCAAGCATCAACAGCATGCATCAGAAGAAAGAAAGTAATCTCCACCTCTAACACAGTGATCTGGGTGTTCCTTCAAAGGAGCAGAAGTTGGAGGCACGTTGGGCTCAGCATAGTTGTCAAGTTTGGAACCTTCCTGACATTCCACCCACCTCAGTGAGTTGTTCCCATCTAGGCCAGCATCCAAACCTAAGCTTCTCTTTGCTAGTGATGTGCTGGCTAGGGCTCAGAGCCCTTGAGCCCTCTGAGCCGGGCCTGATTGAGCCAGGCCTGGCCGGAGCCGTCTCTAGGGCTTGCTGGGGCTCAAGGCCAGGCTCAGATTTTTGAAAGCCCTGAGCCGGGGCTCAGAGCACCTAATTTAATAGTGGAGTAGAGGTTTTTTCTGTGAAAATTAACCATATTTTACAGAAATACAGAACTAGTGAACCATTCATAACCTCATTTCAAGCAATGAAATACTATCTTTTGCTACAGAACAATGTGTAAGCAAGATAAATAGTATACAACAGGTCTAAAAATCATGTAGATTTTAGTCTGTTACTGTTTTTCTGTCAGTGCAAGGTTCTATAAGGTTGTACTTGATGTATAAGATCTATTTTACATTAGATGTATTACTTATATGATATTTTTTCTTGATAAACACTGAGATTTTTCTACATGCATTGGGCCGGGGCCTGAGCCTGAGCCGGGCCCTAGCCGAGCCCCAGCCGTCATGTAGGGACCAGCTCAACATTTTGATCAGCCGTAGCCGGGGCTTTTGAGCCGGGCCCCAGCCGGCACATCACTACTCTTTGCCCTCAAGATAATACTGGCAAGCAAGGCAGCAGTTGAGCATACACCAGGTACTAGGCCCTGTTATGACTCAACTTGAATCTCCTCCAAACCCAATAACACGTTAGTAATAAAAATAGGAAACTTAAGACAAGCCTTGGACCATTAATAACCGCTAGGCAAGAAATATATACTCAAACAACCAGGCTCAAGTAGAATTGTTAGTAACAGAATTAATTAATATGGAACTCACAGAATACATTGTTCGGAGATGTCTCAACAAACAATGATAAGTACTATCTCTGGAGATGGCTCAACAATAGACAGCAAAGGTTTTAATTACTATTCGGAGATAGCTCAACAAATAATAATAAGTATTACCTTTGGAGATGGCTCAACAATAGGTAATAAGGCTTGTAACTATTACTCAGAGATGTCTCAACAAGTAATAGTAAATATTCACAAGGAGATAGCTCAACAGGTGAATAAATATATAGATCAGAGATAGCTCAACAATCTATATAGGGTGGAAGTGTATCTGGAGATAGCTCAATAGAATACACCAAAAGTGGTCTTGAAAGCACACACAAGGGGTGTTTAGCACAAAGGGTGGTTTGGATTCAAAAAATAATATGTCTACTGTACATGGTGAATCTTGGCTACTTATATACTAAAAGAAAAGCTGCGGAATGCGCAGTATCATTGTGGAACTGCATATCAACTGCAGAAATTGAATAGGTATATACAATAAATGTATAGAAGCTGCGGAATCTGCAGTAAGTATGGGAATTTGTGCTTATATGCACTGTAAATGCACAGTAAGTGTGAGAATTGATGCATATATGCATATTAAGTGTGTGTGAATGTGTAAAATATAGACTAAGGATAGTGAGGGAATGTATGTACTAATAAAGTATATCAGTGTTACAATCTTATCTGAGCAAATAATGATTATATGCGGTTTAAATACTAGTAAAGAGTGACTTTATAATAAATAATGTTAATAAAGTAAAATAGTGAATGGTGCAGGTCATAAAAGTACCCCACTTTTTAAGGCCTGAGCCCTCAATGGCCAATAGTTCAAGGTTACAAGTTGTTTCACATTTGTTAGACTTGTACTCCACTCAACATGTGTGATTAATTTGAGTTGACACCTAAACTATTGATTGGTGTACACTTGTCAAAAATTGATAGTGTTTCCCATGCTTACTTTTCTCTCAATGCTTCTTTGGTAGTGTTATTTTGGTTATTATTTTTTTTAGAATCACATTCTTCTTTAATCAGCCTTGCAAAAGCTGGGGCTCCTATGAGACTAACTAAAGGTGCTTTCTTTTCTGAAAATGGATGTTTTGTAGATTTTCCTGATACATCTTGAACTGACTCAGATTTATCCTCTATGTTTTCTGCAGGTTGATCATACTTATGCTTTTCAGACTCAATTTGCTTGAATTCTTTCTGAGCAAAGTAATCTTCCAATTCATCTACATGGAGTAACAATGGATCATCCAATCCCAGTCCTGGTTCCATATTCTGTACTGGTTCTGGAATCACTTCAATAGTTGGCTTATATACAAATCTATGTGGAAATTTTGGAAACCTACTATCAGTGACTCTAGCTGCAGCAAGTTTTGCTCCATTATTGAATGAGAACATAAGTTTAGCCCAATCAATTTGTGGATTATATCTTTGAAGCCAAGGAAAGCCTAGAACTATAGGTGCATCTGGGTGTAATCAAGTAATAAGTAAAGTAAGATCATGTTCTGATCATCCTCAAACAATAGTTTAGTATAAAATGCAAACTTAATATGTCCTGCTGAGGAATACTGTCCATCAAATAATTTAAGAGGGATAGGAAAAGGTAATTTGTGAATAAAATTAGGAAATTTCTCTGCTAGGGACTCATCAATAAATGATCTTGAAGCACCAGAATCAACAAGTGCCTGTTGAGTTTCAGAGTCCTTAGTGAATAATTTAGTATTGATAATGAAAGAATGAAGTGAAATTGATGAAATAATTGCAGGTGTTTGTTCAGTTATGGCACCAAATAAGTTAGTGGGGTGAAGAAAATTTTGACTCAAGTTTTCCCCTACTCTTCCTGAGTCATGGAGACATTCCCCTGGTCATAGTCTTCATTTTCCTCCCCTTCAGTGCTTTCCTCAAAGAGGGTGCTATCAATATCAATGATATCATCCTGAACTTCTAGTAATATACTAGGAGAAGGTTCATTAGAATTGTCACTGAGTGTAGCTCTACCAGCAACATTGTTGAACCTTTGTAGATGTTCTCTAGCAAAGTGTCCCATTTCACCACAGTAAGTACAAGCCCCTCTGGCACGTCGTTGATCATATTCTTTGTGAGTAACCCAAGCCATTCTCACCACAGCTGGTGCATTATTAGCATTGTTAACATTGTTATTGTTTGAAGAATTAGATCTCTGATTTTGGGTCACAGTATTTGAACTTGAACCTTGTGGTTGAAATTGTGTAGTTTGAGTATTTGCTGGTGGATTTGGATTATTTCGATTGAAATTTCTGTTAGCTGTAGTATGATATCCAATACCAGGTTGATTGTGATCAACATTATTTGCTGGATCTGAAATATTATTACTAACTGCTCTAGAATTATTCATTAAACCAGAGTCCTGAAAAGCTTCTCTGGCACCATCAATATCCAGTAATCTATCAACAACATCTTAATATGTTTCTGGTAAGTTACCAACCATTGTGAGGCGGTTCCGTAAATCACCACAAATTTGGTTAAGAAGTCTCCAATGTTTGACAGGATCATTATAAGTGGTCCAATTGGAGATATCTTCAAAGCATACTAAGAAATCAGCAAATGATTTGACAAATTCAGACCAAATATTCAATGCTGGTAAAAATGTTTCATTTTCATTTGTGGCCTGACGTTCTACCAGATTATTATAATACTTAGCAGCAGCTCCTGAAAGATATGAAGCAGTGAAAGTAATTTTAGAATTATCTGATGCATAAGTCAGAGGCTTAGCATTAAACATGATTAAGACTGAATTTAAGAATGGTCTCCAAAGAGCACGGTTTGAGCAATCAAATGGAGTTGGCTTGTTAATATCAAGTTTAGACTCCCTTGTAAGTGCCCTTGTCATTTCCTCATTTCGTTGTTTCTGCTCTTCTTTCTCGGGATTTTGACTATTAACATCCCTACCATCTCTACCATCTCTACCATCCCTTCCATCTCTACCATCCTTACAGCAACAACATCCAGACTTTTTACAAGGTGGTCCATTACCATGTGGTGGTTCAGAGGAACCTCCCTGATTCTTATTTCCTCTGGAGCTATTTTCATGATTTCCACCATGTGAGCCATTTCCATCATCATCTGGTTCTCCAGGATCATTTGGTGGTGGTGGTGCACCTCCTGAACCTCTTACAGATGTTTTACCCTTGCTAGCAGTAAAATTAGATCCCTGAATTGGCAAATGTTCATTTGCATCATCAGCCCAATTTATTGCTGCAAGTTGATTTTCCATAGAGGTCAGATTTTCTGCTTGGATTGGTGTAGGATTTGGAGGTCTAATTTTATGTGGCATAGGTGTAAAAATAGGTATAGGATTAATTATCTCCTGATAAGTATGTGGCTCTGTAATTAACTGAACTCTACTTGTACTAGGTTCATTATTTACATGTTCCATAGTTTGTTGTTGCAAATTGAATTTATCATTTGTAGGTGCAGCTAAATTTTGCATTCTGCTTCAAAACCTACTAGTTTTCTTCTTTGCAAAGTCCTGTACATTGACATCCCTATTATGTGGTAGTTCATCCCTTTTAAATGTACTATTAAAATGAACATACCCATTAGCATTGTTCACCTCTTGTTCCATTCTAGTAACAGGATTTTCCATCATAGGTGTGTGTGACATAGGTTGAATAGCATGCATACTATGAGGACTAAAAGATTCAATTATTCTTGTCCAATCTTGAATTCTAGTTCTTGGACTTAAATTTTCCTGGTTAATAGATGGATTATGCACAAAGGAATTTGGAACTTGAACAAAATCATTACCCAAGGATTGTACTGGTTCATGATTATTGTGACTAATTGGTGCTGGTTGAACTTCCACTGGTGCCTGCATATATGTACTCTCTCTATTCTGTTGAACAATTGGAGTATTATGCCTAACCACTCTATCTACATTTTCAATCTGAGTGGTCTGCATAACTGGCATTGGCCGTTGTTCATTCTCAAATTGACTAAGATGAACAGATGGAGCCAATTCTGCACTAGTATGACTTTTTGCTCTCAAAAGCATTTGAATACCATCACTCTGTGTCTCAGTGTACAAGTGTACTAATAACCTACTATTTCTTTTATCTGAAATTAATTCATATAATTCAGGACTTAATGACTGAAGATCTCTGTTTCCCAGTCTTTCAAGTTGTTGAACCCATTGCCAAGGTTGTACATCATTACTTGCATAACCCAAGGTTTCTAAGAATGTTTGACAATGATGTCCTAACTGATTCAACCTGTTTTCTGCATTCTGCAGATGATCCAACACTGGAATTATTGACCTATGTGAGGACTGTCTTGGTGAATCTGTAGGAGATCCATGTGGAAGTGGAACATTTCTAGGAGATACAACATTTCTTGAAGGTGGTTGAACAGAATTTTGAACAAACTGTTCAGGTCTTCCAGAATAATGACTTCCCAATACACTTTGTATAGCCTCTTCATACTGTTGTGGATCTTGCAAATTTCTAGGTGTTGACTCAAAAATAGGATTATTTAACCCTCTTGAATGACTTGACCTTTCATCAGGTATCACTGAGGATGGTGACCTTCTAACAGATATATCTTGTAATACTACCTCATTATTATGCATAATTGGAGATGCATGCCTTTGAGATGTATTCCCATGAGATCTTATTATAGGAGAATTATGACCTGATCTAGAACTCCTTTGTACTTCAGCAGGGTGTGACATTGAGTGAACACTACCATGAGAACCCTGGTGTTGTGATACTATAGAGTTACTAATCATTAGAAGTGGGAAGTGGTACACTTGAGGCAGAAACTGGTGTCTGCTGTTGATGTCCTTGCAACCCATTATCAAGTGAATGCCTCATGGATCAGTCATTATGACCAGTAAACATTGCAGTAACTTGCTCACTAGGAGAAACAACTGCCTCTTGTAATACAGTTTCTGAATAGTGACCACTACCATCTGAAGAATAATGAATTCTCCTCATGACTATAACTTCACCTTCTATATTTTCAGACAACCTTCCTGGTGATACTGGTGTGATATCTGCAAAACCTGTATGTAATGCTGGAGCTTGTCCCAGTGTTTGCCCAGGTGTATTAAAACCCATTGGAGTAGCTTGACTAGTTGATGCTTCAGCAGGTTGTACCCAAGTATTATCAGGTGCAAATACATGATGTGCAGGAGTAGTAGGTGTAGGTGGAACTTGTTGAGACCCAGTTGGGGTTGTTACTCTAGTTGTTTGTGTAGACATTTGATGGAGGCGGGTGAAGACGTATTATTATGTTATGACTTGACTTGAATCTCCTCCAAACCTAATAACATGTTAGTAATAAAAATAGGAAACTTAAGACAAGCCTTGGACCATTAATAACCGCTAGGCAAGAAATATATACTCAAACAACTAGGCTCAAGTAGAATTGTTAGTAACAGAATTAATTAATATGGAAATTACAGAATATATTGTTTGGAGATGTCTCAACAAACAATGACAAGTACTACCTTTGGAGATGGCTCAACAATAGGCAGCAAAGATTTTAATTACTATTCAGAGATAGCTCAACAAATAATAATAAGTATTACCTTTGGAGATGGCTCAACAATAGGTAATAAGGCTTGTAACTATTACTCAGAGATGTCTCAACAAGTAGTAGTAAATATTCACAAGGAGATAGCTCAACAGGTGAATAAATATATAGATCAGAGATAGCTCAACAATCTATATAGGGTGGAAGTGTATCTGGAGATAGCTCAACAGAATACACCAAAAGTGGTCTTGAAAGCACACACAAGGGGTGTTTAGCACAAAGGGTGGTTTGGATTCAAAAAATAATATGTCTACTGTACATGGTGAATCTTGGCTACTTATATACTAAAAGAAAAGCTGTGGAATGCGCAGTATCACTGTGGAACTGCGCATCAACTGCAGAAATTGAATAGGTACAGTATTTAACCATTCCTTTGTACATGATCAGTCCTTTGTACACTTGCCTGTATATTGAGTTTATGGACCATTGGGGGTTGAACGATGGTCCCAGAAGATAAACAGGCATGCCATCAGTGTTTTCGGAGCCAAGAGTGAGAACTCTCTCACATGTCGACATAATGGCATACATTTAGTACTGCAGAGGTGATTTTGCAAAAATTTGAATGGGCTTTATTGAGTGAAATAAAAGCAGCAATGGGCTACAAGCTGCTCCAATGGATGAATGACTGCAAAACTTTCCTTGGAACAGAGTTTAAAGCAGCGGCACTTGCAATAACAAGTTCTGTAAGCAGAATGAGCATTTGCCGAAGTCCAGTGTGACAGCATGTGACAGTTGGTTGCTAACGTGACAAATGTCACACAACTCCGAATATTCCTATTTCCTATTGCTATTGGTCGCGCTGCTTCCCTCGATGGGCCGACGTGCAGTTCTCTTGACTAAACGTGCTCAACTTCACTCAGAAGAGAAAAGCCAGCTCCTTGTGAGAGCTGTAGCTCGCTATCAACACTACCAAAAATCCGAGATTCCTGTGAAGCCAGGCCTCCGTAAAGTCTGCAACGAAATTGAGGCCGAGTACAGGAAAAAAACTGGGATGGATATTCATCTTAATCATAATACAGTTGGGAACCTTGTCAAGGGTGGGACACCTCTCGCTGGGTTTAATGCAGAAAAAAGTTGGTTGTCACACGCAGAAATGGAATCCGTCATCACTTATAGTCTTGAGCTGGCTTCCTGGGGTCATCCGCTAGATCACCAATGGCTCAAAGAGCATGTTGATGAGATCTGTCGTGCAAAACTAGGCTCGGAATTCCCAAAAGATGGTGTTGGAAAATGATGGACCTACCGCTTTGTCGCACGTCACTCAGATTGTTTACATGTTTTCAATGCATCATCTCTCGATACCCAACGTGGACAGGCTTTCAATCCACACAGTAATAAACTCTATTTCGACTTGATGGAAGAACTTGCTTGAAGTGGTGATGATGGGAAGCCTATGGCACAGGAGTGCATGCATGCTTTTGATGAGATTGGGTTTAATAATTTGAGCGGAGGAGCAACTCAAGTCATTGGGCGAACAGGGAAAAAGATGCAATATCAACAAAGAGGTGCTAATCAAGAGATGACGACTGTACTGGTGACAATTTGTGCAGATGGTACTTCTATACCACCAGCCCAGATCTTCAAAGGGAAGGGTATTGCGTTACATGGCAGTGGAACAATCCTCTCAACTCTATGTGAGTTTTCCGAACAATATAGAATACGTTCTGATCAGTTAATTTATTAGGGTTGGCTATTCAAAAAAAGGATGGACTGACAACGAAATTAGTCTGGAATTTGCCCAACACACAAATGACACGAGAAAAGGCCAATGGATGATGGCGCTGCCTTAGCGTTGACAGCCATGCATCCCACGTATCACGTGCATTCCTCCAATACTGCCAAGAACACAGAATTCACGTTCCCTGCTATGTCGTGCATGGGACGCATATCTATCAGGGACTCAACGTTGTTTGCTTCAGCCCATTGAAGACTGCATTTAGACAGGAGCGCAACAAGATGACAGCGCCAGTTTGAGTCATTGCAGAGCTCCTCGTTGATGCAGCTCAGCCTGTAAATCCAGTACCGGATGAAGAAGTCAAGGAGGAGAACCAGGAGGAGAGGGAGGAATTAGAAGTTGAAAACAGCACAGAAAACCATCAGGATCCCACTCTATCCAATGAGCGTGCGTTAATCCACACACCTAATCAACAATGACGTGTTCGCTTTGCACTCCCTGAATTACATTCCAAGGATCTCTCATATCTCATCTCCAATTCACCAATGAAAGCTGCTGACAGCTTGCCCGATCTGCAGACCTTTCAACTTTTGCCCATGAAAACTGCCCGAACTGCAATATTGGATGTACTTGAATGGGAGCCTCGAATGCGCCGAGAGTCCTGTTTACTGGAAGCACTACAGATGCAGACAGCGAGGCTGGCTCTAGCAAAGGGTCAGACTATAGTTCTTCAAGGCCAGGCGGTCCTCCAACAGCTGTATGCAAAAGCGTGTCAGAACTCAGCTTGCAGCAAAAGAGGAAAAGGCAGTGAAGAAGGGGGAAGGGAAAGGGAAAGCACTTGAAGGATGGCTTACCTCACTTGCTTACAGGAGAGGTGTATTTCCAGCACGTTGTCCAACATGAGGAGGCCATGAAGGAGAAGGAGAGAGAGAAAGATGCGAGGAAGAAGGCTAGAGAATCTCAGGCTGCAGAAATGGTTTTGTGGGAGCAAGCAGATCAGGAGAGAAGAGAAAGGAATGAAGAACGGACTCACGCTTGGAGAGATGCATTGGAGAGATGGGAGGCCGATTGAAAGGTTGCAAAATCACAAGGTGCTCGGTTGAAGGAATGGGATCAACAAATTCCCAAACCTAAGGCAAGAGATCCACAATTTGCACCAGAACCAATGGTCCCAAAGCCGAAAATTAGCAAGAAAGCAACGGCCTCCGAGCCAGAGGAGGAAGAGGGTGAAGAAATTGACATCGATGAAAGGGAGATTTTGTCAGAGGAAGATGATTGATGGACATGTGACATTACATGACACTGTACAAAGGAGCCAGAATTGCTGGTTCAGGACTCTCTGCCTTGTTCCATTTACCAAAGAGGGAAAACTTTCACAACCGAGAAGCGTTTTCGCATATCCATACTTTAGATGCTACTAAGTAATTGTACATAGATACCTAAGCTGTATATACCGTTGATAATTCACCAGAAGTCAAAAATAAATTTAGTGTACAAAGGAATGGTTAAATACTGTATATACAATAAATGTATAGAAGCTGCGGAATCTGCAGTAAGTATGGGAATTTGTGCTTATATGCACTGTAAATGCACAGTAAGTGTGAGAATTGATGCATATATGCATATTAAGTGTGTGTGAAGGTGTAAAATATAGACTAAGGATAGTGAGGGAATGTATGTACTAATAAAGTATATCAGTGTTACAATCTTATCTGAGCAAATAATGATTATATGCGGTTTAAATACTAGTAAAGAGTGAGTTTATGATAAATAATGTTAATAAAGGAAAATAGTGAATGATGCAGGTCATAACAGGCCCTTCATGGCCAAGCACTGTTTGAGCCCATATACAAATGCCATTCACAACTGCAATGTAAAGGTTGAATGCAATGGACATTTGAGTAGACAGATATGATTTGAAGGGAACACTTTCTGCATCACAGATGGACTTGATGAAAGGCTGATGCCAAGTTTTGGGTAACAAATGAAGATTCAATGATAAAGAGCAAAAGTGCAGATGGAAATACCAGCCAGATGCTTTGAGGGCATGGTATGGATAACACCAGCTCTGAGAATGCTAGAAGAATCATATGTGAAGCCATTGAGCAGCTTGATTTCTCTAGTAGATGAGCCTATGCCAGAGTTAAGTTAGCAAAACAGTAATAAAAACAGAGACAATGTGCTATACTAACAGGTCAATGATGTTGGAAATACCTGGCCGCTGGTTGTCCGGCCGCTCCGCACGTCGCATATACCTCCTATTCCTTCAGTATATAATACAGCGTATTCACTCGATCAATTAATCTTGCTTCCCTTTTCCCCCCATCGATTCCCTCCCCATTGAGTCTTACCGGGGTTGTACCGACCGTGCCATCTCGTTACCTAACAGATTATGAGACTGGGCCTCTAGAGCTACCCATCACTGTTGTTGCTCACTCTCCACTTACTCCTATTTGTTGCTGCCACTGGGGCTGAAGCCAGTACCTGCCCAAGTGAGGCCAAAGTCACATATTGTTGATTACCAAACCAAACCCGATCTGCCGTACTCAAAAGCAGTGTCTACGCCGTATCTGAAAGCACCCGTGTCCCCGATTTGCCGGTTCCAGTGGGAGCCCCGTTTGACCGTACCACCATTGTTGCTTGTTCACCATGTCCAACTCTCGTATAATTGTTTTGAAGGACAATCAGGGAGAGGACTTATTTGGGAATTGGCTGATCCAGAGAAGAGCCGAGTTGAGAAGGAAAGAAGTTCTTGGGTTTATTGAGAGATGGACCAAGGAAAGTGCTGGACTAGATGTTGATTTGATTGGAAAAGAGAAGGAGCCCGAACCAACCTCAGGAAGCAATGGAAAGGTATGGAAGGCTTGGAGGACAAAGAGAGACCTTGCGGCATCAATTATTGTTGAAAGCCTGGATGCCGACCAGTATGTGCACATCAAGGGTATCGATGATGACCCTCTTGCCATGGTGGAGAAGCTTCGAAACTACCACATCGTGAAGGGACTTGGATCACTTACATCAATCTATCGGAAGATGATGCACACTCGGAAGAAGGATGATGTCACCATCGAGACACACATCAAAACCATTCGCCAGCATGGAGACCTCCTCGAAAGCCTCGGTGAGCTGATCTCACCCACTCTTGTCATTGCCTGCATTCTGTCATCCCTGCCTACATCGTACAAACCCGTTATCACCTCGCTCGATGGAGATCCCCAGTCAGGGGACATCACTTATGTTACTGCCTGCCTGCAGAACTTTGTCGCTGCCGATTCCAGCTCAGATGATGAGGATGCTCTGAACAGTGCTGCTGCATTAGCCACACGCACACCCCGCAATTATCCCCATCGCCCACTCGCTGATATTACGTGTTTCAAATGCGGAAAATGCGGTCACTACCAGTCCTCCTGCCCTGAGAATCAAGTTCTCGCTGGTGCTGCTTTGACACCCATCGATACCCACGTCCTTTCGGCAGAAATGCCATTCAGTGCAAACGAGTTGCTTCCATTTTAGAAGTTCAGTGGGAGCTGTCTCGTATGTTTATCTTATTTTTTGTTTATTACTTTTGCCTTTCAGTTATGATTGCTACGCAACCGTACAATTGGGAGTGTTGGAAATACCTGGCCGCTGGTTGTCCGGCTGCTCCGCACGTTGCATATACCTCCTATTCCTTCAGTATATAATACACGTAGTTACACTCGATCAATTAATCTTGCTTCCCTTTTCCCCCCATCGATTCCCTCCCCAT